>ML808586.1:129380-145760 GCA_009831015.1 Picea engelmannii | reverse complement strand
TATTTTTTTTGCTTCGCTTTCATGCTCGATACTTTTTCTACTTAGCCTTTGAGTTTGATTCTCTATGACTTATGCAACCCAACATCCAATACTTGCCAACTCCAAAGAGGGCCCTAGGGAACAACTGCACTTGGATAAACAAATGTTGGCCTTTATGTTGAATGATGGATGGAATTTTGACCAAGAGGATAGATGAATACCCACATTGCAGAGTGTTTGGTCTATTTTCTTTTAACAAAAAAATATGGGTTTTTACTTCGTTAATCATTTAGTAAGGCATTGAAGGCTCATTTGAAAAAGAATGGGTTGATAAATGGTTTGTGAATGAATTGAAGTATTTTTCAGAGTGTTAGTTTTTTAGAGATTTTTGGCAGTGATGCTTGTGGCAAAGCTCTTTTTTGTTTTAAGACGTGATTTAGTGGAGTGATGCATTGTTTGTTGATTCCAAACAATGTGTTTGTTCTAATTTTATGGGAATTGCCTTAGTAGAACTACCTTAGAGTTAGTGCCTTGTTCTCTATATGGAAACTCAAGGGTACCTTTGTTTTTATAACGAGGTTAGTGTGTCATCTCTTCCTTTTGTTGTATTTGCTAGGTAGTGTTGGAGCCGCCTTTGTTTTTTCTAGCCTGTCTCAAATTTCATGTCTTAATGCTCGAAATCGAAAGATGGTTTTCGTATTTTCCGTCTGTAGTTTCAAAATCTCTAAAGTCTTATCACGCAAGCAACGATAATTATTGTATTCTCGAGGCGAGTTCTACTTTTCGTCAAAGCAATTTCCCTTTTATTCTACCTTGGGATTTCGTAGGTCGGATGCTATAGATGACGTAGTCCACGAGTCCCGAGCAACGAAACGACGAAATCGCTTTAAAATTTTACCCAGTGCAGTAACATGAGTAAAATTTTCCTAAATCACGATTAAACATCATCGGGTTTTCGCGCCTCGGCGTTCACTAAATCCAAAAGTCTTATTGTTGTAACCCCGATAGCCAAAACCACGAAGTCCATGTCTTAGTAACCCATGTCAAGGTTAAAGGTAAAAGCTAAGCCATGGTTAAGTTTTGTCGACAATTCGCCACTCGACGTTTTCTCTTTAAAAAGCTACACTGTCTAAGCCCCGACTCGCGAAGTCACGAGAAAGATATGAACATAATTAATTAAACACTTAATCTGGGTTTATCTTCCATTTTAATCAAAACATATTATCGCGATCTCGCGGTTTCGCAGCTTGGCATGCAAACTTCCCGGAAACTTACCTTCAAAGTTTTGAGTCGCGATATGGCGAATATAAATAATTACATAATTAATTAAGCGCCTAATCAAAATTACGTTTTTATTAACCAAAATCAATCATCGCAATTTCGATACAACGAGTACTGAAAGATTAATTAACTTCGATAAAACCAGATTAATTTAGCTAAACTAGTATCTTCCGTGTTTTGATGCTTGCACGGTTTAAGAAGCAGTCTTAATTCTTCCTTAAGCCAACTGACATTTTGAACCACCAAAATTTATGGCATTAATAAGAAATAAGGCGAATCGACAAATACAGATTGGGTTTTTATTGTTATATTTATTTCTAAACATGATTTGACAGATCTGTTCTAAAAAGTACCGAGTTTTCGAATATATAGAGTTGTTATTCATTATAACAAATTCATTTCTATATTATGCAGAGCACACTTTCTCAGCGATCTAACTTCTTCATGTATACATATTTTTATCGCAGAAGAGATAAAGCAAGATCTCCCGTCATGGCCCCGCGAAAAGCATCCAAAGCCAGCGTTGAGGTTTCGGGACAAGGTTCAGACAACGTCGTTGATACTTCACCTCAAAGTGTCGACTCTGTCCCTAACTGGTCGTTCGTTTCTGATGTTCTGTAGGTCGAATTAGTGGATTATTCCGATGATTCCAGTGACAATGAAAAAGACGACATAACCACCAAATATAAGATCGTCATTCAATCGGGAATGCATAAAGTAGCGGCCAGGCCATGATTTCTCCCCTAATATGCTATGGTCTAATGGGCATTAGACCATGTGGACATACCAACCAGAACCATCATGAATGAGCAGAAGTTCACCATCGGGACTTTCAGACGTGAACATCTGCAAGCTATGTACAAGTTACCTACAACGTCTGACCTTACATATGATGCCGAATTCTTGGAAGAGTTCAAACACAAGGAATGTGTGCAGTATGACAAGACTATATATAGCTTAATAAGAGATTGGGTTTCACACCCTGCGAAGTTCAGGGCAGACAATCATGGTATATATTCAATAGCTTCCTTGGAACCACAGTTCAAGTATGTGGCTATGATGACATGTAGATTATACGGGAGAGAGGACACCTCACATTTCTTTTTTCAATGGGTGCTTCTAATACATCAAGTCGCCGAAGACTGTTCCTTCGACTGGGAGAAAATGTTGTCTGATAGCTTGACCAGTCGGGTTACAGAGTATCGGGCGCAGAAAGAGAGTGAAAAGATTTCTTCATTTTTTATGTCTGCATACATTTTGGATGCTGTGTGATTTCTAACACCATTTACCTTAATGAGCTGGAGTTGGAATCTAGCAGAGGACGAGCCCATCCACATCTATCATTCGAAATTGTGGGAAAACAAAACGACAGATTTCGTATATGAAATCTTCAACTGGGTGATGGTACCACCTCATGTCACTATTTTCGGCCACCCGCCACCCAGGATCTCGGACAGTATAGTGACGAATTTGAGCAGCATAGCTGACTGGTATGTAGAAGTTGAATTCTTATATCTCAGAGTTTTCAGGGCTTCTGTTCCCTCACATGCATTTCCATTATTCATTCCCGACAAGCTGGCTTGTCGTGAAGTTGCTAGACAAACAATAATCAGTGGCATAAGCAAGGAACTTAAAGGATACTCAAAGAAGGTATGGCCACCTTTTCCTGTTCATTTAAATTCATATTCTTTGTTAGATTTCGGGCATGCTAAAGCTGAGGCAACAGCCCTGGAAGACTTAAAGTTGGTCCTTATTAAATTCAAGAAGCAAGATCTGCAAAGGGTCGTGAGTAATCATTTGGGGAATCGACAGTCAAGAAATACAAATTTATGACTGATGGGAAGGACAAGAAGAATGAACAGTTCACAACGGAAATAGCTGGGACATTAGGGGAATATGCCACAGCGAACCAATTTTCAGTCGGGTTTTTGAAAAACCTGCTGAAGCGAAAAAATCACCTCATCAAAACCCTAGAAGCCAGACTAGCCACAGCAGTGGAGGCTGCTAAAGACCAGGTGAGTGTAGGAATAGAGCAAGCAACGTTGGCCGATAAAAGTGAGATAGAGCTGCTCAAGACTAAGCTCGAACAAGCACAACTGGTGGTTTGGAATGGTCAGATGCAAGCGGGCCAGCAAAAATATTTGATCCTTAGAGGGTTGAAGCAATAGATACTATAAATATTCCCATAAATGTAAAAGAAATTCAATCTTTCTTAGGAAGAATACATTTTTTACAAAGATTTATCCCGAATTTCGCTGAGATTGTAAAACTGATCACAGGTATGTTGAAAAAGGACAGCGAAGTAAAATGGACAACCGAGGCCAAATCATCATTCTCACACATTAAGAAATTCATAAGCGAGGCACCTGTGTTTGCAATCCCTGACTATCTAAAATATTTTCTTATTTTCTCATTTGCCTCCGAACACACGATTGCCGCGGTGCTCCTACAAAAGAACAAAGAAGGTTTCAAACAACCGATCGATTTTTTCAGCAAGAGCCTTAGAGATGCAGAACTAAAGTATGATTTAATAGAAAAACAAGTGTACGCCATGGTAAAAGCATTAAAGGCATTCATAACATATGTACTACACTCCAAGATAATTGTGTACGTACCTACCAGTTCTGTGAAAGATATTTTGGTACAACCAGACAACGATGGAAAAAGAGGGCGATGGCTTGCCAAAATCCAAGAATTTGATCTGGAAGTCAAACCGACCAAATTGATAAAAGGGCAAGGCCTGGCCAAACTCTTAGTTGATTCAAATTTCAGAGCCCTAAGTATCAATTGCCTACAGGAAGGCGACGAAGACATGAACCTAAACGAGTTGAATGAGAAAACAGGTCCAAACAAGATCGAAGAGAAGTTCATATCATCAGGCTGGTACAGAGACACAGTATCATACCTACTAACTCTAAAATTCCCAAATGAGCTATCACCATCAAAATCCAGGACTTTAAAACTTCATGCGGTTAAAATTCCCAAATAAAGATCCACTCGGTTTCCTGTTAGTCTGTTTAGTCGAATCAAAAACTCAGCTGGTTATAGACAAATTTCATGAGGGAGTCTTTGGGGGGCATCACGCTTGGAGAGCTACAACTTACAAAATTTTGAGGGTTGGGTACTACTGGCCAAAACTTTTCTCGGACGTTAATGCCAAAGTCTGAGCCTCCAACCCTTGTCAACTATTTGCAGGTAAATAGAAGCTCCCGACACTGTCTTTAGTTCCAATCAAAGCTGAAGCCCCATTTCAGCAATGGGGTCTAGACTTCATAGGCGAGATTAATCCCCATTCCAGTTCTCAACACAAGTGGATCTTAACCGCAACATATTATTTTACTAAATGGGTGGAAGCCATTCCAACCAAAAGGGCAACAGACGCGGTGGTAATCAACTTCTTAGAAGACAACATTTTGTCTAGATTTGGTTGCCCCTGAAAGATAGTTACAGACAATGCCCAAGCCTTTAAATCTATGGCTATGATCAGTTTCTGTCAAAAGTATAACATCTTTCTTGGCCATTCCACAGCGTATTACCCCCAGGGAAATGGATTGGCCAAGTTATCTAACAAGAGCCCGGTAAATATAATCAAGAAAGTATTGGATGAAAACAAAAGGTCTTGGCATGTGCACTTAAAATATGCATTGTGGGCGAATCACATAAGCACAAAAAGGTCTATCGGCATTTCACCTTTTCAGATGGTATATGGGACAGATGTTGTGTTGCCTATAAACCTAGCGCTTCTAGTGATGAATTTATGACAAGATCAAAATGAAGAACCCAATCATGTAACCAGGAGGATAAATCAGTTGATTGAGGTTCAACAACATAGGGTCGAAGTAGATGAAAAGTTGCAGAAGTACCAAGATGACATGAAGGCATTATTCGACCACAGAGAAAAGGACAAAGATTTCCTCCCAGGTGATTTAGTATTAAGGTGGGATGCAAGAAGGGAAGAAGCAACAAAACATGGTAAATTTGACCACCTCTGGTATGGGCCAATTAGAGTCTCAACTTCGGAGGGAAAAAATTATTTCCTACTGGAAAATATAGACGGGGAAATCCTCAATGCCCCTGTCAACGAGCATTATCTGAAGCATTATATGACATAACAGTCGCCTCAAAAAAAAAAAAAAAAGAGTATAAATTTTGTATATTTATATATATATTTTGTATACATATACATATTTTTCATTTTACACCTTGCTTTTGATTTTCTTTTTTCTTTCATGAACTTTCGATACCTTTCGGATAACCCCGATAACCTTCGCATTTGACTCTTATAGGATTCCAGCTGCACACAAAACAAGCAGGAGAAGTAAACCGAAAGTTGGTGTCAGAAATAAATTTTCTTAAACAGGTGATACCCAAGATTTTTGATATTGTGCAAAGAAATTGAAACGAAAAGGTAAAGATGAGATTTCCTAAAATACATGTTCTAAAGGACTATTAAAGAAAGCCAAGGTAACCTCATTCAAACAGCGACATCGTCTGAATTGATAAATAACAAAGTTGTTTCTTAAACTGATAAATAAATGACAAATTAAACGATTCACTCAAATTAAAAGCAGTTAGTCAAAGTAAATTACCCCCGAAAATGATCTACAAGAGTCAGTTTTAAATTTTTGACCTCTGTATTTTCAGTCCGTAAGTCACTACCTGTCACCCTTTTCTATCTTCGGGTTTACCTTTTAAAAAGTCAACATCTTTCCGTTTCGCATAAGAAGGGATAAGAGTTTTTGTTTCAAACTTGTGAGCTTCAAAGTAGATTGTGGAAAGAAAGCGGGTCTTCACAACTCCTCGATCCCCTGCTAAATGAAGGGATGCTTAAAGTGATCCTAACTTTCCTAGGTTTTTCAACAATATCGGAGGATTGAGGCTTGCTCAAATAGAATGCCCTAAGAAAGTTATTTTCCCTTTTTTCCTTGAGAACGAAGGTGTTGTGAAGGTTAAGGTAAAGTTGGTGCCGAGTAATCAAAGTAAGTTGACAGACCTATAATGCAAAATATCACACAGATATCAGCCCTGATATAAAATGATTGCCCCCATCTTCGTGTTCTAAAAAGAAAATTATAAGACAGGTGGTGAAAGGAAATTCAGAAATGATTGCCCCCATCTAGTCTAAGAGACGATGAAAGGAAATTTAGAAATGATTGCCCTCGTCTCAGCATTTAAATGCATAAATATATTCCGAAGTGGTGAAAGGAAATTCAGTAAAAAGGGCCAAATAACTTCATCGGGGTACTGAACAGGCTCGCTGGCAATGAAACAATATCTGAGATATCTGTAAGGCTGTTATACATGGATATCACTCTACTCTGGTAACCAATTCTTTTTAAAAACCTGATCTACATCCCAAGTTCAGACAAGACTTCCTAATTAAAAACATATAATCTTCTTCTTTTGATGCAAGCTGATAGCCACAAGATCTGTTGGGTCTCCTAGAATTGTTTTGATTGTCTTAAGGCATACCTGAATTTATTAACGGGAAAGGGAAAGTCGTGAAAGGGACTACGGCTAAGTTTAAAAAGAGTATCTGAGTTTGAAAAGCTTTTCAAGGTAAAAAATGAAGTCTCTTTCCCCCTTCGATACCCTATTCTCAGGAACCTTTTCGCCTGATTGAAGCTATTGACTCCATTTACCCAATATTGGCACGTGGTCTACTGTTCTTCCCGTCTTACAAGAAAATGAGATCCCTAGTTGGAGCCTATGTTGGAGCCGCCTTTGTTTTTTCTAGCCCGTCTCAAATTTCATGTCTTAATGCTCGAAATCGAAAGATGGTTTTCGTATTTTCCATTTGTAGTTTCAAAATCTCTGAAGTCTTATCACGCAAGCAATGATAATTATTGTATTCTCGAGCCGAGTTCTACTTTTCGTCAATTTTTGTTTCCCTTTTGTTCTACCTCGGGATTTCGTAGGTCAGATGCTATAGATCACGTAGTCCACGAGTCTCGAGCAACGAAATGGCGAAATCGCTTTAAAATTTTACCCAGGGCAGTAACGGGAGTACAAATTTCCTAAATCACGATTAAACATCATCGGGTTTTCGCGCCTTGGCGTTCACTAAATCCAAAAGTCTTATTGTCGTAACCCCGATAGCCGAAACCATGAAGTCCTTATCTTAGTAACTCGTGTCAAGGTTAAAGGTAAAATCTAAGCCATGGTTAAGTTCTGTCGGCAATTCGCCACTCAACGTTTTCTCTTTAAAAAGCTACACTGTCTAAGCCCTGACTCGCGAAGTCACGAGAAAGATATGAACATAATTAATTAAACACTTAATCCGAGTTTATCTTCCCTTTTAATCAAAACGTATTATCTCGATCTCGCGGTTTCACAGCTCGGGATGCAAACTTCTCGGAAACTTACTTTCAAAGCTCTGAGTCGCGATATGGCGAATATAAATAATTACGTAATTAATTAAGCGCCTAATCACAATTACGTTTTTATTAACCAAGATCAATCATCGCAATTTCGAGGGTTAGAGGTTCAAAGGGTTAAAGCAAAATTCCTGATACAACGAGTACCGAAAGATTAATTAACTTCGATAAAACCGAATTAATTTAGCTAAACCAGTATCTTCTATGTTTTGATGCTTGCACGGTTTACGAAGCAGTCTTAATTCTTCCTTAAGCCAACTGACATTTCGAACCGCCAAAATTTATGGCATTAATAAGAAATAAGGCGAATCGACAAATAAAGATTGGGTTTTTATTGTTAAATTTATTTCTAAACATGATTTGATAGATTTGTTCTAAAAAGTACCGAGTTTTCGAATATATAGAGTTGTTATTCGTTATAAAAAATTCATTTCTATATTACATAGAGCACACTTTCTCAACGAGCTCACTTCTGTATGTATACATATTTTTATCGTAGAAGAGATAAAGCAGGATCTCCCGTCATGGCCCCGCGAAAAGCATCCAAAGACAACGTTGAGGTTTCGGGACAAGGTTCAGACAACGTCGTTGATACTTCACCTGAAAGTGTCGACTCTGTCCCGAACTGGTCGTTCGTTTCTGATGTTCTGTAGGCCGAATTAGTGGATTATTTCGTTGATTCCAGTGACAATGAAAAAGACGACATAACCACCAAATATAAGATCGGCATTCAATCGGGAATGCATAAAGTAGCGGCCAGGCCAAGATTTCTCCCCTAATATGATATGGTCTAATGGGCATTAGACCATGTGGACATACCAACCAGAACCATCATGAATGAGCAGAAGGTCACCATCGGGACTTTCAGACCTAAACATATGCAAGCTATGTACAAGTTACCTACAGCGTCTGACCTTACATATGATGCCGAATTCTTGGAAGAGTTCAAACACAAGGAATGTGTGCAGTATGACAAGACTATGTCTAGCTTAATAAGAGATTGGGTTTCGCACCCTGCGAAGTTTAGGGCAGACAATCATGGTATATATTCAATAGCTTCCTTGGAACCATAGTTCAAGTATGTGGCTATGATGACATGTAGATTATACGGGAGAGAGGACACCTCACATTTATTTTTTCAATGGGTGCTTCTAATACATCGAGTCACCGAAGACTGTTCCTTCGACTGGGAGAAAATGTTGTCTGATAGCTTGACCAGTCGGGTTACAGAGTATCAGGCACAGAAAGAGAGTGGAAAGATTTCTTCATTTTTTATGTCTGCATACATTTTGGACACTGTGTGATTTATAACACCATTTACCTTAATGAGCTGGAGTTGGACTCCAGCAGAGGACGAGCCCATCCACATCTATCATTCGAAATTGTGGGAAAACAAAACGACATAATTCGTATATGAAATCTTCAACTGGTTGATGGTACCGCTGCATGTCACTATTTTCGGCCACCCGCCACCCAGGATCTCGGACAGTATAGTGACGAATTTGAGCAGCATAGCTGACGGGTATGTAGAAGCTGAATTCTTATATCTCAGAGTTATCGGGGCTTCTGTTCCCTCGCATGCATTGCCATTATTCATTCCCGACAAGCTGGCTTGTCGTGAAGTTTCTAGACAAACAATAATCGGTGGCATAAGCAAGGAACTTAAAGGATACTCAAAGAAGGTATGGCCACCTTTTCCTGTTCATTTAAATTCATATTCTTTGTTAGATTTCGGGCATGCTAAAGCTGAGGCAACAGCCCTGGAAGACTTAAAGTTGGTCCTTATTGAATTCAAGAAGCAAGATCTGCAAAGGGTCGTGAGTAATCATTTGGCCAGTTGCGGACTCAAGAGATTTGAACACGAAAATTTTCCCTCGGATGACATTTTCCGAGGCGCAAGATCTTATGCTGAGATTTTAGCTCGGATACAATCCTTGGCACCTGAAGAGAGGGCCGATGTTCTGAAATTCCAAGAACATCGATGCAGTTTTCTTCCCACGGTATTACAGGGTGAGCATCCAAGTACAACGAAGGTGAAGCAAAAATATGCCGAAGGCTCCAAGGATGCGACTCCCGGTCAATAAAAACGCCAGGACGGGGGAGAGAAAACTAAGAATCCAAAAGCAGAGATAAAGACTCACGACCCGCCGAAGAAGCATACTCTAGTTACTACTCCGGGACAATCAACGAAGCAAATCGGAGATCATATCGTATCAGTTACTCCCTTGTAGTCAACTCAGGGAAATATTGACACAGGGTGGATCTTAAATGAAGAATTGAGGCCTATAAGGGTGGAAGAGCTCCTGCCTAATGAGTTCTTCTTCGATAAGAAGAGAAAGGCAGTGGTAAAGAGAGAATTCTATCAGGAAGGGGAATCGACAGTCAAGAAATACAAAGTTATGACTGATGGGAAGGACAAGAAGAATGAACAGTTCGCAACGGAAATAGCTGGGACATTAGGGGAATATGCCACAGCGAACCAATTTTCAGTCGGGTTTTTGAAAAACCTGCTGAAGCGAAAAAATCACCTCATCAAAACCCTAGAAGCCAGACTATCCACAGTAGTGGAGGCTGCCAAAGACCAGGTGAGTGTAGGAATAGAGCAAGCAAGGTTGGCCGATAAAGTGAGATAGAGCTGCTCAAGACTAAGCTCGAACAAGCACAACTGGTGGTTTGGAATGGTCAGATGCAAGCGGGCCAGCAAAAAGATTTGATCGAACAGCTACAGGCTAGAGTGGAAATCGCCGAAATTAAAGTGATAAATATCGGGATGTTCCAGTCCCAGGCGATGGAGATTCAGAGCAGAGTTTCTACGGTCCAACGGAATTTACTCGCCAAGGTAGAGATGATTCGGGACAACTGCCTATTGGTTAATCAAGTTTCGAAAGATTTATCTATTAGAGAAAGATAAGCTAGAGCAACACGAGTCACTTTTCAAGAGGTTGTGATAGCTACAAACAACAAGGAATCGAGAAGTACTCCCAGGTTTACCATTTCAGAGCAGAGCAGAGGATATATTCTATTAAAAGAATGAGAACACAACATCTCGAAAAGTAAGCTGCAAGCCAAGAGGGTAATGAAATCTTTAGAAGAGGCTCTTAGTTCTATAGATGGTAATCTGCTAGGCATTGATAGCGAAGGTAATGCCGAGGCACTGATTCAAATGAATATGGAAAAAATATAATTTGATTTAAATGAAAAAGAGGAAAGAGATTCAGCCGAGATCTCACAAGTGACTATGGCAGACATAGTCCAAATAGATAAATGTATGATTAAACCAAGTGCGCAATTATGCGCTATCGACATCATAGACAGACAGATGGAAGACATGTTGCTACAATTAGCTTGAGATTGTTACTCTTTTGAAGCCAATTGTCAAGCAGAACCGTCAAGGCTGATATCTCGGCTAGTTGAAAGATGTGTCACCTATACCGAGCACGCACGAGGACAAGCTTCTGGCACCAAATAAAGATAGAGAAGAAGAAATGGAGCGATTGCTCTCCTCCCTATCATTACTGAAAATTTTGCAATGATTGAGATTCCATCTTATTGAAAAAACTGTATAAATATACCAGAGAAAGAAAAAAATAGGGCTGGACCTTTTTGTGTCGATTGTAACAGAGGTTTTACATTTTGAGAGTTAATATAAAGCAAATCTGAAGATTCTCAATTCCATCATGACTGTGTTATGAGTTTTTTTTCTTGTATCTCATATTTCGTTTCATTTCATATTCGTATATGATGAATGCTTCGCTATAATTTAGTACAACCTCTACTATAGTGAATGAATTTTGGTTTTCTATATTGTTTACTGTTTTTCCTCTGTACCAGCTATCAACGGGTATAAGACCAGTCAACACTTTCAGAATTCTATATATATATTATGTTTCATTAGGTTATTTCTTCACATTTCTTCTTCTTCTGTTTATACGTGAGATTCTCCCTTGATAGGATCCTTACTAGATAGACAGCTAAATGTTTTCTCCCACCTCATACATTTTAGTAAAATATAACCCAGTTACGGGAAAGAGCCTTTGATTTGCATTCCTTTTTCATTCCTGAAACCGTAAACTCTCTTTTATTCGACTGAATTGAGACATCACTCAAACTCCCTTTGAGTTTTTCTTATTTTACTATTCCTCCATGACTGTCCCTGTACCAACACAACCCAACATCGAACCCGGATTATCAAATCAAACACACATTGCCCTAAACCTTTTCGATACTATTCTTAAAACAACCACTACCCGGGTTGAAATCGAACGTTCATGGGCAGCGATTGAACAGGCTATAAACATCCAGGAACAGTTGGAAGCTAGACAATGCCAACACATAAATCATCCCTAGTTTCCCTTGCCGAAGGTTGATGTTTTTCTCTTCTCTACCCTTTACCCACTTTCGGATGCCTAGACATTGTACTTCTAAGCCTTCAGTACAGACTCTGGAAGAATAGGTAGAATGTATTCGGTGGATGGCCAAAGGTTATCTCCTCATTAACGATACAAAAATGTTAGATTCTTTAGCCTATTCAAATTTTATTGTTCTTGGGTACATGCTTCATAGTTGGTACTCTGTGCACCTAATTATCTTCTTGTGGCATTGTAACTTAAAAGAAAAAAAAACTAAAACACAAGTAATTTGAGAAGAACTCATGCGAATGGCATCCAAAGCGGCATGCCCCTCACCCAAAAAATCCTATAATCTCCCAGAACTACTTGTCATTCTTTTGGAACGTAAATTCCTACAAGTTCCAAATCTCTCAAAACTTTTAATGAAAGGACGAGTTTCTTGACTCTCACGAATGACTCTTTTGTGTATGTGTGTGCGTGCGTGTGTGTGTGAGGTCACAAGGCCACCCATTCCTCAATATCTTATCTTCTAAGTCAATCACCACCCACAACTACGACTCAAGCCTCAAGCCATTCATGTCCCTTTTTAATCGACCCTCCTTCAAATTGTTACACATTAATAGTCTTTTTCTCAGTGTTGTGAATAATCCAACATGCATAACAATTGTGAAACAAAGATGTTTATGAGGCATTACCCACACCAAAATATTTTCCAATTAGAAAGTTTGTTTTAAACTACAAGTCCTTGAGATGATTTGATAACATCATCCATCTCTCCAATACTAACATCAACCGTATACCCCTCCCCTCATCTTTTTTAATGTAGTTTTCTAGGCTTTTTCATAAGCTTAGGAAGGGTTTTAATTCACTCTATATTTAGCCTTAAATTAAGGTTAATAGTTAATGAAATCTCTTCTTGAGAATATAAATAAAAAGTCAATTTTTGTAATAAGGAGAATATATTTGTCAATGAGACCCAAGGACAATGGAGAAACTTTAACAAAATGTATGCATATTTCATTCATGTTATAAAATTATTTATAACTAAAGTTTGTGTATTTGGTAAGAATACATGGGTAGTAGGTTGGTCAATTTGTCAACTATTGAAGTTAAATACATATGCTCAATAATTTACTTAGATTTCCATTGTTATAACCATAGATTTTGATTTCTTTACTAGCTTTAGTTAAACTTCTCCTCTCCACCCATGATCTAGATCTAGAGTCTTATAGTTCCTCCGAGTAAAAGGTAATTTTTTTGCTTCTCTTTCATGTTTGATACTTTTTCTACTTAGCCTTTGAGTTTGATTCTCTGTGACTTATGCAACCCAACATCCAATACTAGCCAACTCCAAAGAGGGCCCTAGGGAACAATTGCACTTGCATAGACAAACATTGGCCTCAATGTTTAATGATGGATGGAATTTTGACCAAGAGGATAGATGAATTCCCACATTGCATAGTGTTTGGTCTATTTTATTTTAACAAAAAATATGGGTTTTTACTTCGATAATCATTTAGTAAATCATCGAAGGCTTGTTTGTTCAAATAATGGGTTGATAAATGGCTTGTGAATGAATTGAACCATTTTTCAAAGTGTCAATTTGTTAGAGATTTTTGGCAGTGATGCCTGTGGCAAAGCTCTTCTTTGTTCTAAGAAGTGATTTAGTGGAGAGATGCATTGTTTATTGATTTCGAACAATGTGCTTGTTCTACTTTTATGGGAACTACCTTAGAGTTAGTGCCTTGTTCTCTATATGGAAACTCAAGGGTGCCTTTGTTTTTTTAACGAGGTTAGTGTTATTTCTTCCTTTTGTTGTATTTGGTGGGTACAATGTATCTAGTGGATGGCTAAAGGTTATCTCCTCATTAACGATACAAAAAGGTTAGATACTTTAGCCTATTCAAATTTTATTATTCAAGTGAGTACATGCTTCATAGTTGGGACTCTATGCACCTAATTATCTTGTTGTGGCATTGGAACTTAAAAGAAAAAAAAACTAAAACAAAAGTAATTTGGGCAGAAATCATGGGAATGGCATCCGAAGTGCATGCCTCTCACCCAAAAGATCCTATAATCTCCTAGCACTACTCGTTATGGTTTTGGAACGTAAATTCCTGCAAGTTCCAAATATCTCATAACTTTTAATGAAAGGAAACAAGTTTCTTAACTCTCAGGAATGGCTCGTGTGTGTGTGTGTGTGGTCATAGGGACACCCATTCCTCAATCTCTTCTCTTCAAAGTCAATTACTACCCACAAATACGACTCGAGCCTCAAGACATCCATGTCCCTTTTTAATCAACCCTCCTTCAAATTGTTACACATTAATAGTCTTCTTCTCAAACAAAATTACGGATTTAATGAGAACTGTGACCTCAAAATGAGAACTCTGGCCCAAAAAACCCATATTTTTGCATAAAAAACATCAAAATCAACCCCCAAATAAAATATTGGTGCTATCGGTAGCACCATTTTTTAAATGGGGTCAAAATTACAACATTTTTTAAACATGGTCTTCAAAACTCAAACAATAGTTCAAAAAAACCTTAAAATCAACACCTAACAAAAAAATGTTTTTGAATTGTTTTTCTTTTCAAAACATTAAAATCTTAGATAATTTGAAAACATATTTTTATCACTTGGTACCATTAAAACCAAAACTTCAAAATCAACCATCAAATATAAAAGTACTTATACCGGTAGCACCCATTCTAAAATTGAGGTATGAAAATGACACATTTTTATAAAGTGTTAAAAGAACTCATCATTATTATAAACAAAATCATAAAATCAACCCTTAAATATTTACTTTTAAAATATTATTATCACGCAAAGCACAATACTTAATGCCATGAAAATATCATAATATACTTTAAAAATTCAACGTCACTTTTTAATAATTTCTTTTGTTGTTAATAATAAAAAGTAAATACAAGTTACATTGAATGAAACATAAATTATTTCTTAAAAGTATTGTTATATTGTCCATATTCAAAACATATGAGCTAAGAAATTTTATTATACTATCCATAATAAAAAAACATATAATTCATAAAACATAACAAAAGATTCATAACTTCATGTAAAATCATCTGTATGTTCAATGCTCATTAAAAGTTACCATACAAACATCATATTGATAAAAAAAATGCACAAAATGTTTCATAAAATTATTCATATTGAATCATGGTTTCTGAAATACCATCAGAGTCCACATTGTCTTCAGATGAATGATTAGATGATATGTAGATGATCCATACTCTTCTCTATTTTCGATGAATGCACCATCTGAGTCTACATGCATGCCCCGTTGATACTAAGAGGGGGGTGAATCAATATCAAGTACAATTTAAAACCTTTTTCAACTTATACTTAAACCATTCAACTATATCCAATTACCAATGAACAATAGTATAAGAATTACACCAATACACCACAATACACCATGCACAATATATGAAAAATAATCAATAATTATTGTTCAAGGGAAGTAATGACTTCCAAAGGTAGCTACAGCTTCCAAATGTAAAGCGATGGATAAACCTCCAAGAGGAAGATACAATCCTACAATATCAAGAGAGAGTTGAACTCTCCATCCTTTCCCCTTCCTTCCACCCAAGAATATATGAGAGATAATAAAACTTTGCATGAAATCATCACCATCAACCAATCATCACATAGAACCTGATAATGCTTCCTGAGACTTCTTCACTTTCTGCAATTATTCAATTCTTGGAGTACTCTGATCCTATATATAATATTACTCAATGTATTCTATGAAACTCCTCCAAGTTTCACTCCTTGAATCCTCCCCAAAAAGAAGTTATAGAAAGAATGGTAGACTTTATTCAATTATGGTCTATTTAGGAGACCTAACTTGTACATAATGCCCCGTGCTCAATATTTAACATCCGATTTTGAAACTCCCACACAAGAAACTAAAGTTCGTACTCTTTCCGATGAAATTTGTCCCACGTAATTTTGATTCTTTATGAAGAAGTTATGACTATTTTACCCGGAACACCTGTTTATTGACTAGCTTCAGGACTGGTCACAAACCCTATATTCCACAAAGTGTATCTCCATAATTATAGAGAATCAAGAGCTGAAATTTTTACCAAAGCTACATTGATATGTATTATCAATACCATAGTGATTTCACCATCTAAATCATTCTAGAAAATAATTTATAGCAAAAATGGTAAGATGACCTGAAAATAACATACCTTAGAACACATCACCAAAAGACTTCATCCTCCCTTGAAATCTGGCCTTCTTTACTTCTTATTTCCTCTCAAATTTGACTTTTATCAAAATGAATGTATAATGATGTTTATTTATACCATTTATGTCACTTCATTTTAACATTAGGGCCGACCTGACACTTTCTTAT
>ML808586.1:108776-129280 GCA_009831015.1 Picea engelmannii | reverse complement strand
ATCAATAAACCAATAATTGATTTAATGCATGGTGTTTAATATTTCTCAATGTATATATTTCATAATATCAATCATGTTGCATAAATATATCTATTTTATGTGTTTTCATGGTTTCATTGAAAACTGACAATATCCAACCTGCTACGCAACATTGAATGTTGCAGCAAGTGAATTATAAACCATAAAATCTGAATAGCTTTCAAATTAAACAATTTATAATCCACTTACAACAACATTCAATATTCAAATCAAACAAATCAAACGACAACATATAATCCACCTATTGCAACGTTCAATGTTCAATAGTGCCTAACAAACTGAATATCATCCAACACCTTGGTTGAATAGAAACCCTATACTGTCGTATGGCTCACTCTATCGGTCGGTGAGAACCGTCTTTCAAATATGAAACATTATCATTTGGACTCTTACGTGAAACTGTGAATCAACAAATTATGGCAGACCATTCAATGTTGTATGGCTCACTCTACCGTTGTGGGCCGCCTCTCAAAACTTGTAAACACACGTTTCTCAAATATTTGATGGCGGTGATCTTATCTCATTTGTCAGATTTCTCTCAAAAATTCATGTTAGTCAACCAATTAGATCGGTAAACAATACATACTTTGCAACAAAGTAATTATTAACAGATTGAATTGACATATATTTTTATATACAAAATATATTGATATCATTAACCATACTCTTTGGAATCTTATCTGGTGCTAGAGTTAATATCTATCTATTTATCTTTTTTTTTACGGTGGGGAAATTGGTACCCAGAACTTGTGACTCAGTAAGGGTCGAGACGTCTTTACCTTCATTGGGGTGGAAGTCTATCCCAGGGGTAGCCTACCCTTTGAGCCTTATCACAATGGGCCGAAGTCTCTATGGGAATTGATCCCTGGTGCTAGAGTTAATATCTGATCATTACTATCATCCCTTTGATTGGGGTTTTATCATCCTCAATGTGTCCTAAGTGTTTTTATGGGCTTGGTTAGCTCTTCTAAGTTTTTGTTTTTTTAGTGACATAAATTTACATGAAATCATAATTTTATGTTATTTAAATTGCATTTTTGAATGCACAAATGAATTCAGTCTGCTAAAAAACTCTTGAGTCACTCAAATATGGACATTCAACAATTTCTCGAATTTTGAGCAAAATTAAAAAGAAAATATCCTCAAAAAAAGAAAAAACATAAGGGGTGAGCTCCTTAACTATTAAGAAATGTTTTTTGAAAAAGTTTGAAGAGAAGTGGTCCTTCCTTACACCACCAAGGCCTCCTAACTATGACTCATGGACGAAAATCATTTACATGAGATAATCCTATGGTGATTTGTAAGGGAGTAAACTTTAACTCCTACCAAATATCAGTGAATCTTGATTCATTAACCATTTCTTTAAATCTTAAAAAGAATAAAACAAAAACAATTTTAAATCATATTCCATAACTCTCTATATATAATTAATTTGTCACTATCTTTAAATGATATAGATATAATCATTTTGTTTAACTCAACTCATTTTAATAAGTTGATACTCCTAAAGAGCGAGATGAGCTCAGCTCAAAATACAACTCAATACAAATCTTACTCTCAGCATAGTTGTCCACTATCAATTATGACAACCAGATTTTCTTCTTACTCTTTTGATCAATATGGACTATAATTTCCTCAATTAACTTTCTGGGCTATGAACAACTTGAATATGTAATCTCTTGAACAAAAAACAAAGAATAAAGTTATATTTCTAATATAATTTGAGCAATGTTTCTGTGAAAAAATAAATAAATTGATACTCCTAAAGGAGCCAAATGTAACCCATAAACGATAAGAAATATGTTCTGATATCTTTTAAATGAATGTTGGTATTGACCGAAAATCAAATGATCTAGAAGTCAAGTCATTAAGTTAGATCTAATTTCATGAGAGAATTGCGTGCCTTAGTTTGGGTAAGATAAGGTGGGGGGGGATTATTAGAGAAAAAGTGTATATTATATACACTCGATAAGAAGTATGCTCTGATATCTTTTAAATGAATATTGGTATTGACCGAAAATCAAATGATCTAGAAGTCAAGTCATTAAGTTAGATCTAATTTCATGAGAGAATTACGTGCCTTAGTTTGGGTAAGATAAGGTGGTTTTTTACTATGGTTATGAGTTACAAAGGATTAAGGATTGTCAGGTCACTTTGTCCCAGGAAAAAATATCTTTTTTGGTTCTTTTCCTCTCCACCCATGATCTAGTTCTAGAATCTTATAGTTCCTTCAAGTAATTTTTTTTTTCTTCGCTTTCATGCTCGATAGTTTTTCTACTTAGCCTTTGATTTTGATTCTTTATGACTTATGCAACCCAACATCCAATACTTGCCAACTCCAAAGAGGGCCCTAAGGAACAACTGCACTTGGATAAACAAACGTTGGCCTCGATGTTGAATGATAGATGGAATTTTGACCAAGAGGATAGATGAATATCCACATTGCAGAGTGTTTGGTCTATTTGCTTTTAACAAAAAAAATATGGGTTTTTACTTCATTAATCATTTAGTAAGGCATTGAAGGCTCATTTGAAAAAGAATGTGTTGATAAATGGTTTGTGAATGAATTGAAGTATTTTTCAGACTGTTAGTTTGTTAGAGATTTTTGGTAGTGATGCTCGTGGCAAATATCTTCTTTGTTTTAAGACGTGATTTAGTGGAGTGATGCATTGTTTGTTGATTCCAAACAATGGGTTTGTTCCAATTTTATGGGAATTGCCTTAGAGTAGAACTACCTTAGAGTTAGTGCCTTGTTCTCTATATGGAAACTCAAGGGTACCTTTGTTTTTATAACGAGGTTAGTGTGTCATCTCTTCCTTTTGTTGTATTTGGTGGGTAGAATGTATCCGTTGGATGGCCAAAGGTTATCTCCTCATTAACAATACAAAAAGGTTAGATTCTTTAGCCTATTCATATTTTATTGTTCTTGGGTACATGCTTCATAGTTGGCACTTTGTGCACCTAATTAGCTTCTTGTGGCATTGTATCTTAAAAGAAAAACAAACTAAAACACAAGTAATTTGAGAAGAACTCATGCGAATGGCATCCAAAGTGGCATGCCCCTCACCCAAAAAATCCTATAATCTACCAGAACTACTTGTCATGCTTTTGGAATGTAAATTCCTACAAGTTCCAAATCTCTCAAAACTTTTAATGAAAGGAAACAAGTTTCTTGACTCTCACAAATGACTCTTTTGTGTGTGTGTGTGTGGGTGTGTGAGGTCACAAGGCCACCCATTCCTCAATATATTATCTTCTAAGTCAATCAGTACCCACAACTATGACTCAAGCCTCAAGGCATTCATGACCCTTTTTAATCGACCCTCCTTCAAATTGTTACACATTAATAGTCTTTTTCTCAGTGTTGTGAATAATCCCACATGCATAACAATTGTGAAACAAAGATGTTTATGAGGCATTACCCACACCAAAATATTTTCCAATTAGAAATTTTGTTTTAAACTACAAGTCCTTGAGATGATTTGATAACATCATCCATCTCTCCAATACTAACATCAACCATATACCCCTCCCCTCATCTTTTTTAATGTAGTTTTCTAGGATTTTTCATAAGCTTAGGAAGGGTTTTAATTCGCTCTATATTTAGCCTTAAATTAAGGTTAATAGTTAATGAAATCTCTTCTTGAGAATATAAATAAAAAGTCAATTTTTGTAATAAGGAGAATATATTTGTCAATGAGACCCAAGGACAATGGAGAAACTTTAAAAAAATGTATGCATATTTCATTCATGTTATAAAATTATTTATAACTAAAGTTTGTGTATTTGGTAAGAATACATGGGTAGTAGGTTGGTCAATTTGTCAACTATTGAAGTTAAATACATATTCTCAATAATTTACTTAGATTTCCATTGTTATAACCATAGATTTTGATTTCTTTACTAAATTTTGATTTCTTTACTAGCTTTAGTTAAACTTCTCCTCTCCACCCATGATCTAGATCTAGAGTTTTATAGTTCCTCCGAGTAAAATTTAATTTTTTTTCTTCGCTTTCATGTTTGATACTTTTTCTACTTAGCCTTTGAGTTTGATTCTATGTGACTTATGCAACCCAACATCCAATACTTGCCAACTCCAAAGAGGGCCCTAGGGAACAATTGCACTTGCATAGACAAATGTTGGCCTCAATGTTGAATGATGGATGGAATTTTGACCAAGAGGATAGATGAATGCCCACATTGCATAGTGTTTGGTCTATTTTCTTTTAACAAAAAATATGGGTTTTTACTTCGATAATYATTTAGTAAAGCATCGAAGGCTCGTTCGACAAAGAATGGGTTGATAAATGGCTTGTGAATGAATTGAAGCATTTTTYAGAGTGTCAATTTGTTAGAGATTTTTGGCAGTGATGCTCGTGGCAAAGCTCTTCTTTGTTCTAAGAAGTGATTTAGTGGAGAGATGCATTKTTTTTTKATTTYGAACAATGTGTTTGTTCTACTTTTATGGGAACTACCTTAGAGTTAGTGCCTTGTTCTCTATATGGAAACTCAAGGGTGCCTTTGTTTTTTTAATGAGGTTRGTGTTATTTCTTCMTTTTGTTGTATTTGGTGAGTACAATKTATCYAGTGGATGGCTAAAGGTTATCTCCTCATTAACGATACAAAAAGGTTAGATTCTTTAGCCTATTCAAATTTTATTATTCAAGTGAGTACATGCTTCATAGTTGGGACTCTATGCACCTAATTATCTTGTTGTGGCATTGGAACTTAAAAGAAGAAAAAAAACTAAAACACAAGTAATTTGGGCAAAACTCRTGGGAATGGCATCCRAAGCGCATGCCCCTCACCCAAAAGCTCCTATAATCTCCCATCACTACTCGTTATTCTTTTGGAACGTAAATTCCTAACTTTTAATGAAAGGAAACAAGTTTMTTGACTCTCAGGAATGGCTYGTGTGTGTGTGTGYGTGGTCACAGGGCCACCCATTTCTCAATCTCTTCTCTTCAAAGTAAATTACTACCCACAAATACGACTCGAGCCTCAAGGCATCCATGTCCCTTTTTAATCGACCCTCCTTCAAATTGTTACACATTAATAGTCTTMTTCTCAAACAAAGTTGYTGATTTAATGAGAACTGTGACCTCAAAATGAGAACTCTGGCCCAAAAAACCCATATTTTTGCATAAAAAACATCAAAATCAACTCCCAAATAAAAAAGTGGTGCTACYRGTAGCACCATTTTTTAAATGGGGTCAAAATTACAACATTTTTTAAAMATGGCCTTCAAAACTCAAACAGTAGTTCAAAAAAACCTTAAAATCAACACCTACCAAAAAKATGTTTTTGAATTTTTTTTCTTTTCAAAACATTAAAATTTTAGATAATTTGAAAACATATTTTTTKCACTTGGTACCATTAAAACCAAAACTTCAAAATCAACCATCAAATTGAAAAGTACTTAWACTGGTAGCACCCATTCTAAAATTGAGGTATGAAAATGACACATTTTTATAAAGTGTTAAAAGAACTCATCATTATTATAAACAAAATCATAAAATCAACCCTTAAATGTTTACTTTTAAAATATTAATATCACTCAAAGCACAATACTTAATGCCATGAAAATATCATAATATACTTTAAAAATTCAACGTCACTTTTTAATAATTTTTTTACTGTTAATAATAAAAAGTAAATACAATTTACATTGAATGAAACATAAATTATTTCTTAAAAGTATTGTTATATTGTCCATATTTAAAACATATGAGCTAAGAAATTTTATTATACTATCCATAATAAAAAACATATAATTCATAAAACATAACAAAAGATTCATAACTTCATGTAAGATCATCTGTAAGTTCAGTGCTCATTAAAAGTTACCATACAAAAATCATATTGATAAAAAAAATGCATAAAATGTTTCATAAACTTATTCATATTGACTCATGGTTTTTGAAATACCACCAGAGTCCACATTGTCTTCAGATGAATGATTGGATGATATGTAGATGATCCATACTCTTATCTATTTTCGATGAATGCACCATCTGAGTCTACATGCATGCCCAACATTTCAGATGTCATATTCATTTTAGAACTACAACTAGGTTCAGCATAATCCCATCTAGCATTTATTTCTTGTGGAAACAACCTCTTTGTTGTCTTGAAGTGAAGAGTTCCTTTCTTTGTCAAATTGAAGTCACAAACAAGTATGTCAACATCATCTTCTTTTGAAAGGTCAGTGCGACGACGAGTTGTATTTTGACCCTTTCTTTTTCTCTTTCTATTGACATGTTTCTCAACCACTATCTCTGGCTTGTACACACCATTGAATGGGTGTGTACTTGTTGCATACCAATGCACTTCAATTGCAATAACATCACCATTTTATTTCACAATCTTTATAACCTTTCCAATCTATAATGGATAACCATGTGGATCTTCAGTCGCTAAAACTACAATCATGCTACCCTCCTTAATATCTTGTATTGAACCCCTATAAAGGTATTCCATGGGTTCACGTTGTGCACGTGACCTTTGCGAACCAATATAAATTTATCTTTCCTCCGCTTGTGTAAACTCAATAGCACCTTGAGATTCTTGTTGAAATTCAACAATGTTTGTTTCTTCATATTCATTTGGCATATTTTGTGGCCAATGAAATGGAGTCTTCAACATTATATATTCATTTGTTGAGCTTGAAATTATGTCACTTTGACTATTGAAAAAAGAATCCTACCAAACAGAATCGACATCATCAAAGTACTCATATGTATCCTTAATGGAATTTTTTATTTCTTCCAGGCATTCTGAATAATCTACATCTCTATTACGCGTATGTGCATTATGGATTTCAACAAATGATTGTAAAAATAATAACTTTGATGCAAATATTGGACGATATGGAATGAACTTAAAAAATGCTACACTTGATGAAGGCCCCCATTCTGTAGTAGTTGAATACTTCTTTCCCCATATAAGTGTTTTCCCATCAATTGTTTTGAAACAAAATTGATGTTGGAAGCTAATGTCATTAAGCTTCTCAATACATTTTTCTTCACGATGTGATCCCTGAATAAATCTTCGCAAGTCAACAATTTCTTCTAATATATGAAAAACAAGCTCTGGAATGTATGCTTTCTTAATACATTCAATTAATGATGGTAGGATTCCAACATTTTTCCTCTTCAATGTTAATGAAAAATGACTGAACATTTTATTAATATGATCATGAGTGTGTCCAACAATAAGGAAACCAACTTTCAACTTTTGAAAGATTCCCATTTAAACAAGCATGCTTAGATATCCAAACACAATTTGATTTTTATTTTCACGACTAGTGTTGTCCAACTGTAGATAGAGAACTTGAGGAAGATTTCCAGACCAATGAGTGAGCACATGATGAATTATGGTGATGGTAAGATTTGCATTATTATGAATATTTGGAGCTGTGAAGTAAACCCTTGGACACATTTTCCCATTGAAAACCATACAACCAACCAAGTGAAACTTAATGAAATTCTCTTCCTGTAAATTTTTGGGTGTACGAACAAAATGTGGTAGAAGTGTTTTCTTCTGGTCTATGCCATCAATTATCATACCTAAATATTTGTTTGGAGCATCATAACACTTCTTTCGATGTTTTTACAACTTTTTCCTTTCACTTGATTGTCGATTCCAATGTTTTTGAAGTGCTTTGACTATGGAATCTGCACGACATAAAATGAAAATATTGATCGTATGTTTTCATAGTTGATAACTATTTAATTTAAAAAAAATATAGTAAATACATACTTCTTTCCGCCCCTTCAGATTTATCTCTTCTTGATTTAAGAGTAACACATATACTACAAATCCCCATCCTTGACTTCTTAGGAATACAAATATTGTTGAATTTTTTCTTCCATATTCTTGTAAAATATGCATATGTAATAAAATTACCATTTCCTTCAACACCTTCATCATATTCTTTGTACAAGTTGTAGATTTCTCTCCTTGAGAAATTATCTGGAATATGTATTGTGTCTCTATCTGGCATACACTCTCCATGTTTGGAAAAGAAATCACGCATCCATGACAATGTAGTGTTTGTCAATGGCCCACTCTCTCGTCCATGATGTACCTTTGAATAAAATGAAGGATATTTTTCCAATCTTGTCTGGATTCTTGATAGACGAAGATTACCAATTGAGTGAATTTTTTTGAAAGCCTTTTTGCAAAGTAAAATATTCCCAATGCGATAATCATATCTTGTATTTGTGGATATCATGCACCCCATGAAATATGAATTTTTCATGCTCTTATTCATTAACAAATATGTCTTCCTTTTATTCAATGCATACATGTAGTCCATGCTTTTCAAACAATTCTTTTGACAACATTCACTTGAAATCAATTCACTTATGGAAATTGATTTAGTGAGAAATTCTTTCCTAGACCTTTTATAACTAGAATGATTTGGATTGCTATAAAAAAGGTCTAATGATGGTCCTAGACACAATGTTTTTTTGCAATGTCTCCATTATTTCATCATCCCCACTAGAAGGATTTTCCATATCACCAGGAGGAGTATCAAGCAAAATTTTGTCAGGAGACTGAACTAGAGAATGTTGATCACCTTGATTTGTTGCAGCTAAATGATTGAGAACATCATCATCAACATAATAATTTGGAGGAAAATCATCATCAACATTGTGTCCACCATTGACATAATCATCTTCATTGCTTTCAAAATCCCCACTTCGGTGAAAATTTTCACCATCCTTCTTAGTTCCTTGAAAATCTTCATCAATATCTTGAAAATCTGTGAGGAAAATCAGCGTCAACATTGTTGCATTTTAATTTATCACTCGGGAAAGAGTTTCCACCAATGGTGTAATCATCTTCACTACTTTGAAAATCGCTACTTGAGAGATATTCTTCATCATCCTCATTACTGGCTTGAAAATCCTCACTTGGAGGAAAATCTTCATTATCCTCATCGGTACCTTGAAAATCCTCACTTGGAGGAAAATCATCATCACAAACATTACTTCTTTTAAATTCCTCATTCGATAAATATTGTCCATCATTGGCATAATCATCATCATTACTTTTAAAATCCCCACTTGCGTGGGATTCTTCATCATCCTCATTTATGCCTTGGAAATTCTCACTCGGAGGAAAATCTTCATCAGTACCTTCAAAATCCTCACTTGGAGGAAATTCATCATCACCAACATTGTTGTCTTTAAATTCCCCACTCAGGAAAAAATGTCCATGATTGTCATAATCATCTTGATTACTTTTAAAATTTCCACTTGAGGGAAATTCTCCATCATATTCATTGGTGCCTTGGAAATATTCCTTTGTACCTTGAAACGCCACACTTGGAGGAAAATTTTCATCCCAATCGTTTAAATGTTGATCATAGTCTCCACTTTGACCTACATTTTGATTATTTGTATTACTATTAAATTGTTGAATAGATTTATCACCATCATATTTCTCCTCTTCATCATCGGTGCCTTCAAATTCCTCTGATTTAGGACTTTCATGAGGAACATGTTGAATAAAATTGCTTGCACTATGATCAAAATTTTGACTAGCTGAAAAATACGACGCCTCATTTGCATTAAAAACATTCCTATCGCATTTCCTAGTCCCAACAGAAGAGGTATGTCTCATAAATAAAATATTTGTTATCTAACGAAGCCATCCCTTCTCTCTAAGAACATAGAATGATACAAATTATCACCCTCCTTATGACATTATTATAACATGCATAATGATCTTTTTCCTCTAAATGCACTCCCCCCCAAAAAAAAAAAATCCCTCCAAAATTTCCCCCCAAAATTTTACCCCAAAATGTTCCCTCCAAAACTTCCCCCTCAAATTTTTCTCTCCAAAATTTCCCCCCAATTGTTTTCTCTTATTTTCCCTTAAAAATTAAAAACAACGTTTACTCTTTTATTTTGTTATTTACATGTTAAATACAATATTTATCATGTTTATTTATTTATCCCACATTTATTAAACATATTGATGATCCATATAATTTTAGGTATATATGTAGACAATAAACCTAATTTATATTTATCCCACATTCGTTATACTAACAATAATTTATATCATTTGTGTTATATATACACAGTCTTGTTTTATCTTTTTACATTGTGTGATATCTTGGGCAGTATTCATTAAAGGATTTGGAACAAGTTACAAGGAAKAAACATCGAGAAAACATCTAAGGAGAATATAACATTTCAGARGTTAGTTATTTTTTAAATTCTTACCATTTACTAAAACAACAATTATAAGATTATCTTTGAATCACATAATAATTTTTCATTTGAAAATTAAAAAACCTTAAATTTGTTTAGATGTTTTCTAATGTTTCTAAAAAAATCCCAACTTTTTAAAAAAATTGAGATTTTTTTCAAAAAAAAATTAACAAAATCCTTAAGATTTTTTGGAAGAAAAAAAAAAATAATAAAAAATTTAGGTATAGTTTTATAAAAAAAATTAGCTTTTTTATTGTTTTTTACTTAAATGTTTTTAGTTTTGGCCCTTGGTGGTTACTGGGCAATGTCTGGGGCTTGGCCATGGGGGTTGGGGCGATGTTGGGCATCGCCCCAACCCCCCCACAACTAAGGCACGATTCCACAAGTTGCGAAGGGAGGTGTCTGACATCGTCCCAACCCCCCACAAAAAAGGCACGGTCTCGGTATAAAACTAATAACTCCATGGGTCAACAAATTTTAAGTATGGATCAATTTTTTTAAAAATTAGTTCTTATATTCAATGTTTTTTTTTTATTATTATAATGTAAAAGGCCTATTTATTTATTTATTTATTTTTTATTTTATTTTTAGTTTTTATATATCTTATTGGAAAATGGCAGGAAATAGATTATCTATGAATATATATGGATCACGACCTACAATAATGGAATCCAATAATGCAACTGTAACCTCCATGAATGTTAGGCAACAAAATGATAGCATAACACTTGAGCTATCAAGGGCAATGCAAAATGTTAGAGAGTGGAAATTTGTGGAAGGTGAAAACAAACTTGAATATTCTTAGTTTGTTAAAGAAAAGCAAGGCAATAATGGAAATCATATATATTTGTATTGTGTCGAATTAGAACATGTGCAAGGAAATTATCAGGCACTTGGCTTGTTACGAGATATATGTTTGGTGCCAGCCACATATATTGTTTATGCACTTATCAAACATGGAAGAACGTATATCAAGTTTAGATATTGTTTCAAATTGAGCAATTATAACAAGAATGAATGTTTTTCAGAATTATGTGCATCCATCGTTGATGACATTGAGAAAGGAAATGTAATTTTTTTATTTCTATTTTTGTGTCGTTTATTATTTTTAGTACCATGGTAATGTTTTAATTTTATTTAACATGAAAATGTTATGTTTTATTTTTACAGGATTTTGTTGAACGACTTTCACATATGTTAGTGGGGATTTACTCTACAGAGAATAATATCATGGATGTCATCAATGCTTTTCATATTGAAAAGACACAAGAAGGAAGGAAAAATAAACATAAAGTAATGGAGGTTGAACCTACAAGAGTAGATGGAGAAGAACATGAAAGAAGAAAGAAAAATCCTCATTCTAGAAATCCTAAAAGGGTTACATTTGAAAATGAGGAAACTCAAAATGAAGATTTTGTTGAGATTGGTCCCAATGAGGTTATCACTCCTTCTCGCAAAAATAATAAACAAGATAAACGCAAAAGAGCAACGGTTGATGATGAATATATTCCTATTGATTATGAATAAATCATTTATTTAGATGAAACACATTTAAATCATAAGAGGAAGAAAACAAATGTTGATAATGTTCAAGAAACCATCGTTAGCTCAGAGTATTATAGTGAAAGTTCTAAAGGTAGCAGAGAAATAATAACACCAGGTGCTAATATAGAGGATGGTATTATGAAAACAACACAAAATGTCATTCAAAATAGAATGAGGATGGAAAATTTAGTTGATGATGGCCACACATTTCAGTTGAATGTGAAACAACTTTATAAACCCACAGAAGGGAAAGAAAAATATCAAATTAGAAAACTGCATCACTTGCATATTCACAATTTGAAAGCATTGATTATGTACAATCCATATGCACATGTGGTTGATGGTACTAGTTCTTGTTGACTCAATGGAAGTTCCTACAAGGGAAGAATTTGATAGATCAAAATGTTTTGACTACAAATATTATGTGATAGGAAGAAATCATTCGGCAAAGGATAGAAAAGAATTGATGCCAAAATATCCCAATAATCCTGTTTTTGAGACAGTTAAATGAATAATTTATGTCGGTTTAACAGATTCAGAAGCCAAGTTACTGGCATGGGACCATAACACAAAAAATGAATACAAATTGTTTATGACTTTCATTCAAAGGGTGAGATTTATCCCTAATGAATTTTTCGAAATATGTCGTGGGGAGAGATCAAATGTTGATGTCAAGTTTTGGAAGCAATGTTGTATGAAATAAGATTCCCACTTGATGTGAAAATACAAAAGAAAAAAATTGCAAAGGAAGTGATATATTTAGAGTTGTGGATAGATATTTTCAATTGAGATTTATAACTGGACATGTATGTGATTTGATAGATGAGATCTTCACCCTATGGGAAAATATTAGTATAAAAAATTAGAGAGTTAAGAAGGATAAACCATTGATATGTGGCACAAGTAAGACAGGTCCCGACATAAAAAATATTCCAGATGATATGACTATAACACCTTGGAGATCAATACAAGGAGTGAAGGATGATAAACTTATCATAACTATATTATCAAGTGTTAGGTCGGGAGAAATGTCAATGGAAGAAATGTGTGATGAATTTAAAAAGTAAGTTTGTTGAGTTATTTTTATTTATGTTAGGACAAGATTTTTTATTTATTTATTTTTAATTTTTTTAATTTTTTCAGTTTAACATTATTTTTATTTTATTTAGTCACAAGGTGTATATGATAATACAAGAGGAAATGGTCAAGATGTTGAATGAAGAAAGTTGGGATGATGTTAAACTCAACTATCTAGATTCAAGCTCTTCAGCAGTATTGAAACAATTTTTTGTTGCATTAAAAAATGGATGTTGATTTATTACATTCATATAATTCGTTCGTAAGTTTGTTTATTTATATTTTAATAGTTATAGATATATAATTATATGTTTGTTGGTTTCATTAAATATGCCAAAGAATAATGCAAATGGAGTACCTGAAACTTTCAAAAGTTTTATTCAAAAAGTCAAGTTTGAAAGAGAAAGAATGAGACGTGTTCAAAATGTTCAACTTGATGACACCCTTGATCACTACATTTGGAATGGGCTCAACACTGTTCAATATAAAGTGATATTAGGTGATTGTGAACAACTTGCAAATATTGTTTCTAAAAAAGAATACTCCCTAGTTATTGTGGATATCTCGCATGGTTATAATATCCAACACATTGGATATGATATTGAGCCTTATACTTACCAAACTTTTAATAAAGTGGTTATGAGATTTATAGAAGTTACAACATCACCATTTTGGAGATTTCTAGTATTTCATTCAAACACACAAGAAGGATTAGTACAATCAAGTTTCAAGGGGAAAGAAAATACAACGATGCAATTTATTTGGTAAGATATTGAAAGTGTATGTTTAGCAATTAAGATTAGAAATTAATTGTATTAATTCACAAGTTAATTGAATTTGCAATTATTTATGTTACAGGCACAAGCCTAATATTCAGAGCTCTAATAAAGAATAATTTAAACACGATTTTGAGAGTATACATCTTGCAACCTGGACAAAAGATGATTCTTATAATTCTATTCTTGTCAATGCAAAGGATGGAGAGACTGCTAGTAGTATATTGATATACAATGTTGTGGTTAGAAAGCTAACATATGAGGAAATAGATTTGAAAGGAGAGATGGTTAACATTTATAAAAAACTACAAGCATTAATTAATTATCTTATAGATACATTTTCAAATGAAGGAGATTGGGTTTTGGATTTGTTCTCGGGTTCAGGTAAAAATTATGATCTAATATTTATGAAATTATATTTCAATCTTATATTATTTTTAATTTATGTCTTTTTACAGTATCTAAATTCATTATTTATTTTGTATTTGGTGATTAGGTACAACATTAGCGTGTTTCCTACATAAAGGAAGGAATTGCATATCCATTGAAAGTGACCCAATGCAACACAATTTTATTCAACACACAATTAATGGTATTCCAGCGCTTCCAGATGAAATGCAAGAAGTTGGCTTGAGGAAAGGAGATTTTAGTGAATCAAAGGTGGAAAATTTGTCAAAGGAACCTCAAGTATCATTAGGAGGAATGATTGGAAAGGATCAGTTTGGAGAACTTGCGGATATCAAAGAACCAATGGAAGAACAAAATGACGCAATGGAAGAACAAAATGACGTCAAAGAAGATGATAATGTGTCTATTGAGAATGATGAATTTGGGATATATGATATTGTTGATTAGTTTAAAGATGCCTTTGAAGACGATGCTCAATTTTGCAAATTTTTTATGAGCTATAACTGTAATGTTTTGACTTTCAGATTTAAAAATAAGAATAAAGATGTATCTATTGTTGTTTTGTGATGATTTTTTATTTTTTTTTCGTTTTATTTGTATGTGAATCACTATACATAAGAAAAATTTATTAAATGTTGTCATTTTTTACTTCAAATGTATAAAAATATGAAAGAAAATGATAATTGTTTTTATAAAATTTTGACTTTTTTTTGTTAAATTATGTCCATAAAAAGTGTTTTATTTGACATGTTATTCTAAGGAATATGTACCAAAATGTATACGTTTTTTAATTATATATGGCTATAAAATGTGTATTTTTTGCTAAATATTAAAAAATAGTGTTATTTAACTACAGTTTTCTCGATGTATTGAAGTAAAGGTAAACAATGTGTTAAAAATGATGTTTTTCACTATATTTAAAAAGTATGGAACAATAAATTAATTAACTAAATTATATGAAAAATCATAACTTCAAAAAAGTAAATGGTAAAAAACATTTTTAAGATTGAAAGAAGAATGAAAAAATGACTAAAAACATCGTTGAATAAAACAAAATTAGAAAAAATTAAAAATAGATGAAAAATAAGCATTTAAAAAAATAACGTGGAAACATTGTGAATCGAAAAATTTTAAATATCGAAAAACCACCTAAAAACGGAGGGGGTGCTACTGGTAGCACCATTTTTTAAAACGGGGTAAAAAATTGGACCCCCCAAATTGGACTATTTATGAGTGTTGTGAATAATCCCACATACATAACAATTGTGAAACAAAGATGTTTATGAGACATTACCCACACCAAAATATTTGCCAATTAAAAAATTTGTTTTAGACTACAAGCCCTTGGGATGATTTGATAACATCGTCCATCTCTCCAATACTAACATCAACCATATACACCTCCCTTCCTCTTTTTTAATGTAGTTTTCTATGCTTTTTCATAAGCTTAGGAAGGGTTTTAATTCACTCTCTATTTAATCTTAAATTAAGGTTAATAGTTAATGCAATCTCTTCTTGAGAATATAAATAAAAAGTCTATTTTTGTAATAAGGAGGATATATTTCTCAATGAAGCCAAAGGACATTGGAGAAACTTATTTTTGTAATAAGGAGGATATATTTCTCAATGAATCCCAAGGACATTGGAGAAACTTATTTTTGTAATAAGGAGGATATATTTCTCAATGAAGCCCAAGGACATTGGAGAAACTTTAAGAAAATATATGCATATTTCATTCATGTTATAAACTATTTATAACTTTAGCAAATTATATTTTCTATCCATATATACATATTTCATTCATATTATAAAACTATTTATAACTAAAATTTATGTATTTGGTAAGAATACATGGATAGTAGGTTGGTCAATTTGTCAACTATTAAAGTTAAATACATATGCTCAATATTTTATTTAGATTTCCATTGTTATAACCATAGATTTAGATGTCTTTACTAACTTTAGAACTAGTTAATATACATTTCTTTTAGCTTATGCTACCCTTTTTTACATGTTTTAGTATTCATAAAGCTAATTTCATTTCATTTTCCCTTTATGCTCATACTACACTAAACCCAACAGTGCAGTAGAATTCTCATTTTCCTCCCACCCATAACTCTTCAAGGATACACACTCTTTTAATTTCTCATTCAAAAATCTTTCAAATTCAACAATTAATCCTTGGTTAGATAAAAACTCTAATTCTTTTGACCATAGGTTCTTCAAGTGTTTGGTGAAACCTTGCGTGCAATTGTTTCCTACTTTTTTGTTGCTCCCAAAAATACACAACCAAAATCTAATAATTCATCTCTCATTAATTAAAAGGTCTTTCTCTTTTATCCCTAGGGTCTTCAAAAATATTTATGAATTAGATTTATTTAAATTTTTATTTCGCATATATAAAACAAAACGACTTTTGGTGCTAGCGAGTGCATCCAAAATCTTGTAAGTTCATTAACTTTGGAATCTAACTAAGGCTTGTTTAACCCAAATAGTTGCTAAACCAAATTTGCAAAAGCACTTGCACATTTTAACTTAGTATCTTGTTTCGATTGTTTGGTTTGAATAGGTCTCCCTTGCTCCACTTGTATGTCTCTCTTTTCAACTGCCCATTTTTTAAATGACGAAGTTTATTTTCTCATAGATTCGTTTCACATTATTTGTTTTGTAATTTATTTTCATAATTAAAGTAAATCTTGTTTCTAGTTATTGTATAATTAGATCGGAGTTCTTTTCTCATTTTTAGTACAAAATAATTTTCAAATCCAATTTTATTCTAGATTAGATTTCAATTTTGCAAGTAGAACTTGTTAGCACCGAGAGTCACCCTCCGATTGCAAGAGGATAAGTCCAGTGCCCATCAAAATATTTGTGAATTAAAAGAGTGTGAGTGCGTGAGCCAGCGAGACTTTAAGGAAAGGAAAGACAACGGAGACCACTACAAATCAGTGATGGGCCATTGGGCTATGGAGTTGTAAACAATCTGCCTAATGAAGGCATTTAATCTCCCTATCGGACAAAGGATTTAAGTGGTGGTGGGAAGGAGAAAGGCAGAAAGTGTTTGAATGATAAACCATAAAAAATGGGCAAGATGACAACAGATCCTCTACCGCCTCAGGAATCCATAAATTAGGGGGTTTACAAAGATCCAGACAAGAAGAAAAACATAGGATGTCTTTTGAACCATGAAATATGGGCATGATAGCAATGGATCCCCCATTGCCTTAGGAATCCATAAATCAGAGAGATTACATCTAGACAAGAACGAGAAAAAGAAACGTCTGTTGAACCATGAAAGATGGGCATGATAACAATGGATCCTCCATCGCCTCAGGAATCCATAAATCAAAGAGATTACATCCAGACAGGAACTAGAAATAAAAACGTCTGTTAAACCATGAAAGATGGGCATGATAGCAACAGATCCTCCATCGCCTCAGGAATCCATAAATCAGAGAGATTACATTCAGACGAGAAAGAGAAACATAAAATGAAAACTAAGAAGATGGTCTGATATAACAACTTAAAGGAATTTTCATTAACATAACAATTTACAATCCAGGCCCTCGGGCTTACAACAAAAATACAGTCATCACAGCTCTCAAAGCTTTCCCCGGTCTGGGCAAAAACTCCCCCCATTTTACAAAATCTAAATTGATTTCTTTTATACTCAGATCAGTGCCCGACTCTCAGGAGTGTGATCTGATCACCACATTCAAAGATTTTCTTGGAGCAATCTTCTGTCAGACTGTGCATGTATCCCACTGTCAGACGCAAGCTCAGCTCAACATGGGCTTGCAGGAAAAACCACTTGCAGGGGTACCACGAGCTGACAGCTCTATTTTCCATGGTCGACTCCTCCATGCTTTCCATTTATGGGGTGAGGCGAGGTTTCAACCACCTCCCCCTTCTTTCATTAACTGCTTCATCGAGATCGGGATGATATTTGAAGGCTCAGGGAGTTGTTATGTGCTGCTAACGGTTCTTCGAGCTCACCCGATGATCTTGAAACCATGAAGGTTTCACTCAGTAACGAATGCGAGCACTTTCATCCTTTGGCACAGACCTTGTGAATTTGACACCCTTATCGGCATGCGACCTCGGGCCATGACCCAACGCTTATCCCATATGATATTTCGGGATTTCTCTTTTTGGGATTTCTCTCTGCACTTGATTCCCAATATCCCGATGGTTGAACTCGTGAAATCGACTGACTCAGATGGACGAATGGATCTGCTTTGCATCCGACGACTGTGATTTATTCCTTGAAACTCCACCTTGGCCGGCTCTACGCTATGGGTGCCAACCTTTCCTCTTGGACCCGCTTCCATATAACCTTGGGCTATGACCATGGGTCCAACTCCTGGGTGCATCGCGATTTCGCGTTTCGAGGGCTCTTTCATCACATGACCACAATCTCTCGATACCCAATATGCAAAATGGCCCTACTCAGTTCGACGGTCGAATCTGCTATGCATCCGACGACTGAGTCTTCTCGTGATGAGTGGTTTCCTCTTGGCACTGCCTTCCACTTGACCACAGGCTGTGATCCTGGGCTCAATCCCGGGTGCTTCACGATTTCACGTTTCGGGAACTTGCACCTTGCTCCATGTTGAAACCTCTGACTCGCGAAATCATGATTTCACATTATTTGCCGCTACGTGCCCCTTTGGTTGGACGACCCAGATCTAATATTCATCGTATCGAGATTTTGCGTGTCGGGAAGTTGAAATACTACTTACCTCCCCTCTTCAGATTCCCGATTTCGCTTATCTTCTGCCATGTGCCCCACTCAAGATCTATGGCTCATGCTCATTTCGAGACTTCAGATATTTGCTCTGGTGCTATACTTCACACAACTTTTAACCTTCCGAAAGAAAGCACGTTGTCGATCGATTCGCCCAATGGATTTTCACCGTCGAAAGATCAAACCTACATGTTGCTTGTATTACGAGACCGAAATGGATGGTTCTGAGTGCTGCGCTTTGATGCTTCTTCTGTAGGCTACGAACTCAGACAACCTGATGCCCTTAACAACTATATGTGATAACATTTGGCTCCACAAGGGATGGCACGCTCCTTGTGAGCTGCCAAGAACAAGCAGTTCCAGTCGCCTTTGTTGTTGGGTTATGGAGTCGAGCTCAAAACTTCCTACTGAGGAATACAAACAGATAAGTAAAAACGAAAATAAACACACATGCTCCAAGGAGCTTATTTATGTACAGTCTTAAACTAATTGATTTTTACACAGTGCTGGGTGAAAGCAAAATTCCACCATAGCCATTCAAATAACTTCCTATTTGGAAGCCCTTTTATTCTGTTAGTGATTGATAACATATAATGCAACCGTGACAGCATAAATGTTACATCCTTTATCTTTCCTCCTAATGTTGAGGTCGGGATAAAGCTAGGCGGCTTCAAAACATGAAGGAAATACAACTCCATATATTCCTTCACAGGCTCGTAGGCCAAGCGGAAAACTCTATAAAATTGGTAACATGCAGCCTTCTCTGCTACACAACTGCTCACATGTTGTTGGATGTCTTTGGCAAGCACAGGTGGGTGAGAGGTTGATGCAGGCTGATTGCTCCTGGATGATGGTTTCTCACTGACAGGCTCTAGACATGAGATAAACTACCCCTTCTGTTGCTCCTCTGGTTCTTATAGTTCTTCTTCTTGGCTCTCCCAAGGGTCAGATTCATAATTGTCATAAATAGGACTGTGGGAAAGCTCTGCTCTTCATCATGCCGACAGATGCTGCTTAGGATGGCTGATTTCTTCACAATGTTTTTCCTTAACGAATAGAGGATAAGGATCTGTTGTATGCTCTTGGAAATCCTGCATATCCAGCTCAGAATCTGATTCGTAGCTGTCATATACAGGTCGATTTCTCCTCTGGTCAGCAAGCTGCGATGTGGGACTCTGCTGCTCTTCATTCGAATAATCATCAAAGCTAGGGATAGTAGGACAAAATGGAACGATCTCCTGATCCTTCTTTTCAGTCCCAAATGTAAACACCACATGGGAAATCTCGTGAAGAAAAAGATAAGAATCCTCTTCCACAATGGCTTCTTCCTCTAAATATGAGGCAACGGGCTCATCGGGAGTAGAAATGAATGCCTCTACAACTATGAAATATTCAACACTACTATCATCAATAGGGCTGCCAAGAACATTTGCTTCAAGGACTGGAAAATCCTCTGCGATCCCTTCAAACGAGTAGCAAGCACGTTCTACCTTCAATTCCTCTATTCTTGCAAAAAGTGATCGTATCAGCTCCATCATCTCCTCCGGGGGATGTCCCTCATCCTCACAGATTTCATTCAAAACAATGATATCTTGATCACTGTCCTCACATTCCTCACAACACTTATGACAAATAAACTCAGAGGAATAAAAATTTCGACAATGTCTATTATGTTATCGCTCT
>ML808586.1:78599-104260 GCA_009831015.1 Picea engelmannii | reverse complement strand
CCACCAAGGGGTTAGAACACAACCTTCTAACATCAAAATAATGAATCTCATCCAACATCATGCTTGTTTTATTGAAGGAAATCCAACTAACTTATGTTTTAACCTATTTGCCTAACACATTTAACCCAGATTAGATTTTTTGGCTAAAAATTACTCTATCCTGGGGCTATTTGATCAAGTTTAAACAATTTGATCAAATTTATTCACTAACTAACCTAACTGCTTGGCTAAGATTACACAGTTTAGCCAAGCTTATTCACTAATCCTATCAGCATAAATTCAAAAATACTTGGCCATGGTTTGAATTGTATGGATCAAGTCATTATCATTGCATGGGGCTTTATCCATTTTCTTTTATGCCCTCTTTTGTTCTTTTTCTTTTCTTTCTTTCTTTTGAAAATAATTTGCAAAATGAAATATTATTTACAACCAAATTACACCAAGAGTGAAAATTTTCCAGTCACCAGTTGATCCTATGAAACATAGGGTTATAACAGTGGCTCCACCTGGGGATGGTGCTCTCCTTGCGAGGTGCCAAGAACCTGTTTCCTGATGTCTGTAAAGATTTTTTTTCTCCATTGCTTATTCTGCTATCTGATTTGTTTTTATTTTGAGAATTTGGTGGCACTGGTCAGTTTCTTAGGGCCTTCTCTGCGGGCTTTAACCATCTGATCAATATCACCCATACACAACCTGAATGTAAATAAATGGTATGTACAATGGAAATAAATTTATGAGATCTTTATTGGGGTGGAAGATAATGCTTCAACATCCTACCATTTACAGGTCCACCTGACATGTCTGTTCCATCACTGTCTTTGAGCAAAAATGTGTTATTTCCTCTGAATTCTTGAATGATATAAGGGCCTTTCCATAAGCTATCAAACTTTGCATGTTTACCCTTATCCTCATTTATGGAATCCCATTTCAGCACCAAATCACCCAACTCAAAATCGTCCTCTTTAGTTCTTTTGTCATAAATCTTTTTGATACCTTCCTGGATAACCTGAGTCTTGTTATATACTTTTTCTATGGACTGCTACAAATAGATCATTTGATTTATTCTTCTTTGGGTATCATTTGGATCTGCTTGTACTTCCTGCAATAGCTTCATGACAGGGACCCCCAAAGAAAACGAAAAATCTGCCTCGGTACCATATACCAACTAGTATGGGGACATAACAAACCTCCGAGCCAGGATTTTTTTCATGTCGAACTAGTGGAGTCGCCAATCGATCCTTTAACCATGGAGTGGCTAGGTGAATGATATGTAGAATGACTGTGTCTGGTCTTTGTTCACCATCAAAGACCAAATATGATCGTCGTTTTCTCCTGGGGAGCTGTAGTTGTAGGCAGTCGCACTGCAACAGTGGAGTCGAGATAGTGGAGTCACCTCAGTGGAGTCGCTAGGTGCAAGCACAATATTCAAAGGTTTTGATGTCTCATGCACCTTCAGAATCAGAAGTTCATTGTAATTCTACCCAGGGAAAGGTCTTCAATTCATTCCCCAGAAATGATGCCAAGAATGTTATCACTGAGAGTCACCCTCCGATTGCAAGAGGATAAGCCCAGTACCCATCAAAATATTTGTGAATTAAAAGAGTGTGAGTGGGTGAGTCAATGAGACTTTAAGGAAAGTAAAGACAACACAGATCACTACAGATCAATGATGGGCCATTGGGATATGGATTCATAAACAGTCTTCCTAATGACGACATTTAAGATCCCTATTAGACAAAGGATTTAAGTGGTGGTGGGAAGGAGAAAGGAAGAAAGTGTCTAAATGATAAACCATAAAAAATGGGCAAGATGACAGTAGATCCTCTACCGCCTCAGGAATCCATAAATTAGGGGGTTTACAAAGATTCAGACAAGAAGAAAAACATAGGACGTCTGTTGAACCATGAAAGATGGGCATGATAAAAACAGATCCTTCATCACCTTAGGAATCCATAAATCAGAGAGATTACATCCAGACGGGAATGGGAAACAAAAACATCTGTTGAACCATGAAAGATGGTCATGATAGAAACAGATCCTCCATCGCCTCGGGAATCCATAAATCAAAGAGATTACATCTTGACAGGAGAGGGAAACAGAAACGTCTGTTGAACCATGAAAGATGGGCATGATAGCAACGGATCCTCCATCGCCTCAGGAATCCATAAATTAGAGAGATTACATTCAGAAAAGAAAGAGAAACAGAAAATGAAAACTAAGAAGATGGTCTGATATAACAACTTAAAGGTATCTTCATTAACACAACAATTTACAATCCAGGACCTCGGGATTACAACAAAAATATAGTCATCACAACTCTCAAATCTTTCCCTAGTCTGGGCAAAAACTCCCCCCATTTTACAAAATCTAAATTGATTTCTTTTATACTTAGATCAGTGCCCGAATCTCACGAGTGTGATATGATCACCACATTCAAATATTTTCTTGGAGAAGTCTTATGTCAGACTATGCATGTATCCCACTGTCAGATGTGATCTCATCTCAGCATGGTCTTGCAGGAAAAACCACTTGCAGGGGTACCATGGGATGACAACTCTATTTTCCATGGATGACTCCTCCATGCTTTCCATTTATGGGGTTTGGTGAGGTTTCAACCACCTCCCCCTACTTTCATTATCTGCTTCATCAGGATCGAGACAATATTTGAAAGCTCAGGGATCTATTATGTGTTGCTAGAGGTTCTTCTAGCTCACCTGATGATCTTGAAACCATGATGGTTTCACTCTGTAATGAACGCAGGTGCTTTCGTCCTTTGGTGCAGACCTTGTGAATTTGACACCCTTATCAGCATGCGACCTCGGGCCATGACCTAGCTCTTATCCCATATGATATTTTGGGATTTCGTATTTCAGGAGTCCTCTCTGCACTTGATTCCCAATATCGCGATGGTTGAACTCGCGAAATTGACTGACTCAGATGGACGACTGGATCTTCTTTGCATATGATGGCTGCGATTTATTCCTCAGAAATCCACCTTGGTCGGCTCTATGCTATGGGCGCCAACATTTCCTCGTGGAACCTCTTCCATATAACCTTGGGCTGTGACCATGGGCGCATCGCGATTTCATGTTTTGGGCATTCTCTCATTGCATGACCACAATATCCCGATACCTGATATGAAAAATGGCCCTACTCAGATCGACATTCAGATCTGTTATGCATATGACGACTGAGGCTCCTCACTATGGGATCTTTCCTCTTGGCATCGCCTTCCACCTAACTACAGGCTGTGATCCTAGGTTCAATCCTCGACTCTTCGCAATTTTGCATTTTGGTAACTTGCGCCTTGCTCCATGATGAAACCTTCGACTTGTGAAATTGTGATTTCACATTATTTTCTGCCATGTGCCCCTCTGTTTGGATGGCCCAGATCTAATCTTCATCGTATTGGGATTTTGCATGTCGGGAAGTTGAAAGACTACTCACCTCCCCTCTTCTGATTCCCGATTTTTCTTATCTACTGCCATGTGCCCCACTTAATATCTATGGCTCATGCTCGTTTCGAGACTTCGAATATTTTCTCTGGCGCTATACTTCGCGCAACTTTTAACCTTCCGAAAGAAATCATGTCGTCGATCGATTCCCCCGATGGATTTCCGCTGCCAAAAGATCAAACCTGCCTGCTGCTTGTATTACGAGCCCGAAATGGATGGTTCTTAGCGCTGTGTTTTGACGCTTCTTCTGCAGGCCGCGAGCTCAAAAAACCTGCTGCCCTTGACAACTATATGTGATAACAGAACTCTCATGCATTGAAACCCAAAAAAATAGATAAGAAACCTCCTCTATTAAGAAATTATCTTAACATAGTTGTGAAGATGTAATGTCCCCACTCAAGGGACCTATACACCAATGGTGTCTTATTGTATGTGTATCAATCTAATGCAAGAACACACTTAAAATGAACAATAGTTCCATTAAATCTAATATTAATAACTTCTACAATTTGTTTACAATGGTTAGAGTCATTATTTACTATAAGATTTGGGTGCTTTGTATCCCAAATAAATGTTCAAGATCTTTGTAACTTCAGGAGTTGATTAAAATGAACACTTTGCAACCTTTGGACCCAAATCTGAATGTTTCTAAGTTGAAATGCAAGTCCATACTGATGTATACAATAGATCAACAATGAACAATACAACATCTAAAGAAACATCCATAAAACATCTATATTAAACTCTATAGTAACATTTATAAAAATGTTCATAAAAAAAGTCCTTATTAATATCTACTAAACTATCTTTAGTGGGAAGAAAATTTAGACTCTTCCATAGAATTTATTGAGTCATAAGTATATATCAAATAAATGTTTAAAATAATAATAATGTCAATGATATGTTTTTCAAGTAAAGCATGTGTGTTATTATTCTCCCCACCAAGTTCAAATCCCCTAGCGACATGTTTTCCCTTTATAGGTCAACACTCCTATGCAAATAGGTCCTTCGATGGGAACTGAGCACAAGTTCTATGCGACTTTAGTAGAATAGATATCCTTACCTATGGCTTATAAAATGAAGATTTATAAATTAAATGTGGTAAGCTAACTTATATTCCCTTAAAGTATTCACATATTAGAGAGATGTGCATGTGTAGCATTGTGTTATAAGGAAATTTGTCAAAATAAGAATAATAATAAATAGTATTGACCATCGTTGATTATATCCACCTTTTGATGAGATTGAGAATATTGACCATGGTTAGTATATTTGACCTTTGATTTGACCATGCTCAACCATGATGATGATTATTAGTTACTAGTTGATCATAGTCACCATCGTTGACCAAGTTTCTTATACTGAACATCTTGACTATATCTATCTTATTGACCATCCCTAACCATGCAACATGCTATCCATATTGAGAATATTTGGCCATATGGACCATGGTTGATCATTACTAACCATATCGACCATGGATGATGCTCACTAACCATGTTGACCTGGTTGTTAATCTTGATTATATTAGCCATATTAATCATAGTTGACCATATTTACCATATTTAACTATATTGATCAACCCACAAACCCTTACACTACAAGGAGAACACCTTATTGCAGATGTTTTTACAGAATCTCCCCGAAAAATCTATCCCTTCTCTGTTTATAGCAGAGGTTGTTAGTGGAGGCGGGCGACCAGATTTTTTTGCGGAGGTTTTTTTATCTATGCGCTTTTAAGGTAGATACGCATAGGTGCATATAGAAACAATAAAGCACCAGTGCGTCAATATTCAAAAGCATTGTCATACTTTATAATTAAAAATTACATGCATAGAATAAAGTGCACTTGTGTTGTTGAACATTATGCAATGATGCGCCTCTCTGTCATCATGCGCACTGTGGTAGGATAAATAAATAAAAAAATTCCAAACCTATTGTCATTGTAATAGTGCATTATGTGCTTCCAAACTCTCAAGCAAGCACCGATGCTCACCCTCCTTCCAAAGACATCTTGTTTTCGGTGCTCTACAATGACTTGGATAGCTCCGTTGGTATATTCCACACATTTCCAAAATTTGAAAATTACCATGAATTTTCATTTCCTCTCAATGGTGAAACCATGCCTCCTCGAAACATAAGAGGTTAGGTAAATTGTTTATTACCTTCCTATTTGCATTTTCATCCAATTAAAATTTGAATTTATCTTGAAATTTGGCATTCTTTTCAATTTTTTTCCCAATTCCACGTGGTGCGCTTGAACATTTCAGTTAGCCCCGAAGCAATGCATATTGTGTTAAATTCAAATTAAGTACCACCCTTGGTGCATCTCATATACATGTTTTCACTGGTACCATTCAAGCAAGAGCAATGTGATAAATTTTAAAAACAAAGTGGTGCGTCCTTTGGAACGCCCAACAACTGGCACATAATTGGCTTTGACTAGCACCAATACATTTCACTTAATTAACTGCACTACTAACTTAATGACTTATAAAATTTAACGTAGCGATGTAACCATTTTAACCAAACGCATCGACGTTGTTTGTAGAATCGCACCGGGACATATATTGCCCGACTTGGCATAGTGGGCCATCTCATTGGATGCCTCATTCTCGTAGTTGTATCCTTTACAACGCACTGTTGAACAAAACATTGGTGTTCCACTATCACGGTAGCACCGCTGAGTTAATAGTAACACATCACACTGCTTCAATTGCGATAAACCAATTTGACCTAGCGGTGCCCATCAATCCAACAAATGCATCGGTGTTGTAAAGACAATGACACTGAGCCAATTTTTTAATAATCTATCAAAGAAGTGCAACTTATTAGACGCACCATTACAATCCGTGGTGATGAAAAAATAAGCGCAAAGAACTGGTGCGTAAATGCTAAAAGTACACACTACGACATGTTTTAAAAAATAAGCATAGTGGTTCGTCTTCTACAAGGCCCCATTAATGGTGCATTAGTAATACAACGCACCACCAGACATCATGTCGATGTTCTAGTAAAATGGGTGCACCAGTTCTTTAAGTTTAACAAAGGGCATTGGGGATTTTGTGCACCATAAATTTTAGCGTTGTGGTGCATCTTTGCTAAGGAAATGAACTGCTGCGGTTAAAAGAAATGCACCAAGAAAATATTGTACGATTTGATGTGTTAGGTCATTTCATCAGATGCCTCATTATCAGTGCTATATACAAGCCAATGTACTACAAAACATAGTTGTGATGCTACAATAACACGGTTTCACCAATGCATTCATATTAACACATCGCATTGCTTAATTTGTGATGAAATAATTAAACCTAGCGGCACCTTTAGGTATAACCAACACACTGGTGTTGTAAAGAGCATGACACCTGGCCAATTATTTCACAATTTACTAGTGTGGTGTGTCTTATTGGATGCACCGCTAAAATACGTAGTGGTGTGACAAGAAACATGGTATTGGTGCATATTAGTAACAACACCACACTGCGGTGTTGTTTGTCTGATATCGCACACCGTCGGTGGGACATATGTTTTGTTGGAGGCGCACTAGTTACTTTTTTATATTTTTTTTTGCTAAAAACATTAATCTTAGATTTTTTTAAATACACGTCATTTATATATGTGTTTTTTGTTAGGATATTTAAACACTTGTGAGTTAATTAAGATCAACTTGGTCTAATGTGTCATTAGGTAAAATTGTGTTTATTTAGTATGCATTAGTATGCATTTGTAGTTAGGTAATCTGAGGGTCGTGATATGTTCCCAACATAGAGTGATACAATGGTTCATATTCTCTTCGATCTTAATAGCTACATTGATCAGTGGTTTAACACTCAATTAGTCCATGATCTCTATTTAAAGAGAATGGTGGGTCATTTTCCGATGATCGATTGTGAGAAGTTCTCTTGTAAATATCTATATAATATTTTCTTTTGCATTAATAAATTGATCCAAGTGGCCATGTTGGTTAGGGTCGTGGATGTTTCCCCATAGGGTTTTTAACATGTAAAAACATTGGTGTATTGATATTTGATCTGGTTGTGTGAGTGGTTATTGAAGGTGTTCATCCTATGTTGGAATACTTGTGTTGTTTCTCTGGTTTCTACCATTTTCGTACATTTCTAGGCTGAGAGGATTGTTCCATTTCATCTGGAGTGCTTGTTTCAATTAGGAATGTCTTTCATTTCACTAGAAAAGGTTTATGTTTTCCCAAGATATGACCATTTCAGTCAGATCCAAAAGTATAAAGCCTGAATACGCCATTTTTAATTTTTTACAGAGATAATATTTCAGTTTTATTTCAATTTTATGTTTTCTATTTCCGGGTTTCTACTCTTTTCAATCTGCGTATGCTCTTTTCCCCACGCTCTTTGCAATCTCGATAAATCAGAAACATATCATAAAGCGTTTTCTTGTCTGTGTATGCTCTTTGTCGTGTGCTCTATGCGATATCGGTAGATCATAAACAGGGGGGAACTTGTATTTTCCAAGTAATCTAACCAAGATCTGACCCTTGTTGTCATCGAGAAGTGAAACTTTTTTCTTGTGTGAAAACATTTTTTTATGAGCACGCTCTCCAAGACCATCTTCCAACAACAACAATCCTCCTTCTTAACAATATACTATGTTTTGCACTAGATGACTTGGTTAAAGGTTGCTTTATTAAGTAAGAGGTCTTGAGTTCAAGTCTTTTTTTTGTTACTTTTTTTTTTAAATTTCATGCATCCATTGTAAAGTTTATTTTACTTAATTTATAAAAATGAATACCTATAAGTAACTTTAATATTTTATTTAAAGTTATTTATTTTGCATGCAACTTCCATTTATAAAGTAACTTCATTGTAAAATTGATTCTTACTTATTCTATAAAAGTGGGTCACTTCATAGGAAACTTATTTGTAAAAGTGAGTTTATTAGAAAGAGGGGTGTCACCATGTGGACCAACTTCTACTTGTCACGTGGATCTTTGGTTACCGTTTATGCCTTTTTTCAAAAGGGCATAACTTTCACATCCGAAGTTTGTTTTCAGTGCCGTTTTTTTAAACAACTTATTTTTTTGAGAGATTTCCATCCAAACCATCAATTTTAGTTTTTAAATCCATATTCTATGCATATTTAATATGGATTATCCCAATGATATTTTTCCTACCAACACCAACTACTTCTCATGGAAATCCCATATGGAGGATGTATTAAGAAGTAAAGGACTATATCAGATTACCTTGGGAAAAGAACAAGAACCCATTGATGATGAAAAGTATGACAAATGAGTTGATAGGAATGACAGAGCACATGGACTAATCAGAATGTCCATCTCTCACGATTTAAGGTTTCACCTTCAAGGAGTTGATGTCTCCAATAAAGCTTGGGAAAAGCTTGCAGTTGTGTTGGGTAAACACAATATTATTCGAGCCCACCAATTGTAAAATTAGTTAATGAATTTAAGTCCAAATTATTTTTCTCGCATTGAATATTACTTATCTAAGTTCAAAAAACTTATTAGTTTTGTGTATAGAATGAGACCTAGATCTGAAGGAAGATTGATGCATCTATGTTATTCTTACTAAGATACATAGTGCATATTCTGTTTTTTGTATCTACCTTTTATGCCATGGGAGAATCTCTAGAGAGTACTTATAAATAACCCTTTCTTGATTCCTTTTGTGATTCTCTAATTTGAGAGAAATATAAGCTTGTGCAAATTGGATTGATCAGCACTACATGTACATCCAACAAATCCTTAGTGGTCTAGAAGAAATATAAAACCAAGAATCCCAAGAAGCAACATTCTCGTGGGAAATATGGTCACATGGATTCCAAATGTCTTAAGAACATGGAAGCTTTGGAAGTAGCGGTGAAGAAGCACAACATCAATATTGATTCTTCTTCTTCTAACTCTTATTCTCATGGGTATGCACTTTCTTCTTTTGGTTTCTCCTTCAACGAGACTTTTACTTCTTCTTCTTATGAGTGGCTTATTGATTCTGGAGCATCTTATCATATAGCTAAGGATAAAGCCATATTTCCTTCTCTAAATGAATGTAACACCAAGAAAATATTTGTTGGTGATGATAGATCTCTTAGTGTTGTAGGGTCTTGAATAGTTCAGGTAGATAATGGTCATTTAAATTATGTATTATGTGTTACAAGTATTTCCTGGAACCTTCTATCAATATATCATATCACTCATTTAAGTGAAGGTAAAATCGTAGAGTTTTCACCTCACAAAGTTGTAATTAAGGATTTAAAAGATCCTAAGAATGCCCTCGCAATTGGAATTGCTAATGATTTTACCAAGTTGTACAAGTTTGACAACTTTGGGTCATCATCTTTTCCATCAGTTTTTATTGCTCATAACAATGACTGGAGCAAACTTTTTCATGAGTCGTTTGGTCATCTAAATTATTTCTCATTGCAATAACTATGTAATCAACATATGGTGACTCGTATTCCTCTTGTTTCGTTCATAGATGATGTTTGTGTCAGTTGTGTTCTCGACAAACATCATCGGGACAAATTTGAAAAATGTGCCTCTTGGCACTTCTCAAACCCTTTGTAGCTTGTTCATAGTGACTTGTGTGGTCCACTTTCTTCTCCTTCTTTTTCTAGGTGCAAGTATTTCTTAACTTTAATTGATGACTTTTCCAAATGCAATTGGGTTTACTTATTAAAACTTAAGAACAAAGTTTTGAAATTTTTTTGGCTTACAAGTCCCTTGTAGAAAACCAATATGGACATCAACTTCAAAGGTTAAGAACATATAATGGAGGTGAATATGTGAACAATAATTTTACAAGTTACTTCACTACATAGGGAATCCAAATGAAACACATTGTTCCATATACACCATATTAGAAAAATGGTGTTTTTGAGAGAAAGAATCGCACATTAAAAGAAATGGGTAATTGTATGATCCAATCTAAGGGCTTAATTCTAAAGTATTGGGCAAAAGCCATTAACTATGCAAATTACATAGTAAATTGCACTCCCATAAAGGCTCTTAAAAACAAAACACCAGAAGATGCATGGAATAAAATTAAGCTAGATGTAAGTCACTTCCGTGTATTTGGTAGTGTAGCATGGGCTCACATTCTTGATGAGAAAAGGAAAGCTTTACAACCTAAAAGTGAGAAGTGTATTTTTGTTGGCTATTCTGAAGATGTCAAAGGCTACATACTTCTTCAACATCATTCTAATGAAATATTATTAGAAGAGATGTTAAATTTGATGAAAATATCTTGACCTACGATCCTAATTCAGTGTTTGTGCCTTATTCGGCCTACGAGCCATCTTTGGCATTTGTGTCATCTTTTGTTCCTATTCTAGTTTCTTCTTCTTCTTCTTCAGACGATGATAGTGAGGATTAAAATTCAGCTCTACTTGCTCAAATTCCTCTAGATGAATCCATTGAACATGAACCTGAACCTGCACCAGCACCACCACTTCCTAGATGGGTTCATTCAACACGATAATCAACTGGTGATCTTGTTGGTGATCCTTCATTTCAACATAGAAAATGTTCACAATTCTAGTGAGCCTCTTCTCTTTTGGTTCAATTGTCATAGACTCATGATCCAAAGATATTTGTAGAAGCTTCAGGTCATCTAGATTGGAACAATGAAATGAATCAAGAGTATCACTCTTTAATGGAGAACGATACTTAGGATCTTGTACCTCTTTCAAAAGAAAGAAAATTTGTCATATGTATTGGGTGTACAGAACTAAGTATGGATCATATGGAAGTGTTGAAAGACACAAGACCCGGTTAGTTTCCAAATGATTCTCTCAAGTTGAAGGAATTGACTATAATGAAACATTTTCCCCCATATCTAAAATGAATTACATCCTCCTTGTTATTTCCCTTGATGCCTCACATAAATGGAAGGTCCATCAGATGGATGTTAAATATGTCTTCTTGCATGGGGATTTGCAAGAAGAAATATACATGGAACAACCTCCTGGCTATGTTCAGAATGACTCCATCCTTGTTTTCTACATTAAGAAATCTCTTTATGGTCTTAATCAAGCTCCTCGATCTTGGTATGCCAAAATGTACATTGTCTTCTTGATAATGGATTTTCTAGATGTCATTGTGACCCTAATGTCTATACCAAGAAAGTAGGAAGACATATCATATTCCTTTTTATTTATGTTGATGATCTTATCCTCACTAGTAGTGACCCAAAACTTTTAAACCATCTGAAAACCAGCCGTAAGAAGAAATTTGAAATGATCGACTTAGGATATTTGCACTATTGCCTTAGCCTCCAAGTTTTGAAAACCATTGAAGGATTTTTTCTTTCCCAGTCTAAGTATGCTTGTGACTTTGTTCGTCGCTTTCACATGGAAGATTCAAAACCAACCCCTTCTCCTTTCCATTCTGGAGTCAAATTTTCTACCACATGTACTTCTCTCGAAGTTGATGCCATTGTGTACCATTAGGTAGTTGGTAGCCTCATATACTTTACTCATACTCGTCCTGATCTTTCCTTTGTTGTTGGTATTGTTGCCTTTTATATGCAAACACCCCATGAAAGCCATTGGAAAGAAGCTAAAAGGATACTTCAGTATGTCCGGGGTATAGTTTAGTTTGGGATACATTACAACTCAAGGGGGACTCCTTTATTAGTTGGTTTCACTAATTTAGATTGGTATAACGACCCTGATGATCGAAAGTATACTTTAAGTTATGGTTTCAACCTTGGTTCAAGACCTATCACTTAGGCCTGTAAGAAACATGTTATTTCTCTTTCTTCAGCAGAAGCAAAATACCAAGAAGAGGTTAATGTAAGGAAAGAAGCCTTATGGCTTCGACGGCTCCGTTTAGAATTTGGATTCCAAAATCAACATCCGACAACCCTTTGGTGCGACAATCATAGTGCCATAAGGCTCACCAAAGATCCAGTTCAACATCAGCGCAACAAACACATCAAGATACACATGCAATTTATTATAAATCTCATTCATAATTGAGTTATTGAAGTGCTATTTTTTCCTACAAAATATCAAGTTGCAAACATTTTCACAAAGTCTCTTACTGAAGTGAAGTTTTCTAAATTTCTATTTATGTTAGGAGTTCAGGAAGTTGTCATTAAGGAGGGATAGGCTATAATGCCTCCTTCTTCGATCTATGTGTCTCCTTTGTAAATCCTTCAATCATATCCCAAGTTGTTCTTAAGGGGGGATGTTAGGATATTTAGACACTTAAGAGTTATTTAATATCAACTTGGTCTAATGTGTCATTAGGTAAAAGTGTGTTTATTTAGTATGAATTTGTAGTTAGGTAATCCAACGSTCACAATATGTYCCTGACATAAATTGATSTGACAGTCCATATTCTCCTTGATCTTAATGGTGACATTGATCTGTGGCTTAATACCCTATTGGTATATGATCTCTATTTAAATAGCATGGAGGGTCATTTTTCGATGATMGATTGTGAGAAACTCTCTTRTAAATATGTTTGTAATATTTTYTTTTTCATTAATAAATTGTTCCAAGTGGCTACATTGGCTRGGGCCATGGATGTTTCCCCATAGGGGTTTTACCAAGTAAAAAMATCAACGTGTCGATATTTGATTTGGTTTTCTGAGTGGTTACTAAAGGTGTCTATTGAAATAACTGTGTTGTCAAACATGTGTTTTATAATTTCAATTTATTATGTGTGTGTGTGTGTGTGCACCTAAYAAAATTTGTATGTGAATTAGAGATGACRATGAYGATAMGAGGAGGAGAAACAACAATAACAACAATAGGTCGAAATGAAAACATTTGTGCRTGAGTGGGAGGTCAGGGAGAGGGAGAGGGAAAGGGAGTTTTTCCCTCACCCTATTTCATAGTCGAMACATGACCTTTTGATGTGATGGTTATTAATCTCTCTCTATCTAATTGAGCTGACCCAGGTTCAGATCTAAACAGGTTTCCAACAAAACCCTCTAAAGCTATCAACCCTCATGGTAAACCAAAAGGCAACACAACACACAGAATGTACTACGCAGTATCACCCAAGATAGTTTTATGGGTGACTACAAAGCTCAAGTGTTTGTAGTCTAGGAATGAGTGGGGATATGGGGTTACATTTGATCTTCTTCATGCCTTTATATGATTATTCTCTCTAATATTCCTAAGATCCATTCATCTGTTAAGCATACGCATGCATTTTAATAGATCTAACTGAACCATTCATTCATTCATAATCTAGCTACTGACATAAGGTAAATATGAAATAAAAAATACACATAACACATGTTTTACCATGGTTCACCCCCTCTTGGGCTATGTCCACAAAGATCTGGCTTCTTAGGCTCTTTATTAGGTTTGTTGCAAAATATGTCGTTGTGTGCACTACATCTTTGATCATACAATCATGAACAAGGTTCCACAACCTCTGTGAGGTGGACTAGATAACACCAGGCTCCTAAGACCGTGGTCTAACCCTCAAGATCTATCTACTTGACTCTTATACAACTCAACATCTTACAAAATCATATCAGAACTACAATAGTCGAACTAAATCATTATTCAGTTGCTCCCAACCGAAAAACTTTGAACCAAAAAATGAACAACCAACCCCGACCTACACCTCCTAGGTTCTTATTTATACTAATTTACAAGATTATTAGTTGTTACAATCTCTTAGAAAAATCCTAACCCTAACATGGTTAGGTTTCCCTGCATGTGCACCTTGCATACTTTCCTCCTTTGCATGTGTCTTTCCCTTGCAAGTGTTGTTTTTCCTGCCAGTTGTCCTTCTCCAAAATTGGGTTTTTCCTTCCAAAAATAGACCTTACCTCAAAATAGGCATGTTCCCAACAGGCCCCCAACACTGACATGTGGCTCGTACCGAGTCACCTAGGCAGTGCATGCTCCCTGAATAGCCTCTACCAGGTTGTGGAACTTGTCTGTGAGTTCCCTTCCTCTTTCCTGGACCTGCGCGGCTTTTCCTGTGAGTGCCTCCATTGATTGTGTTATGATATCCTCCTGGATCAATGTTGCACACTTTGTTTTTGCTTGTGTCATGTTTTTATTTTCCTCCTCCAACTGCACGATCATTTGCATTTCTTTCTCTTGAATGAGTTTCAGTTTTGCTTGTATTGCTTTTTTCTTTGTCTGCACAATCTTCAATTCTAACTGCAACTTCTTCATATAATGGGTGCCCTTCATGCACTCTGTGATGCTCATCTCTTTCTGTCTTTGCTTGAGATATTATATGGTTGTGTTGACTCTTTATTCTTCTTGGTCCCACTATTGGACCTGCTCGTCCTCTTCCAGCGATGTCCAAAACTGTGCGGCACTGTAAAAACGTTCTTCTGTTGCACTTACTTGTTTCTCCATTTCTGCCATTTGGAGTGTGGCTTCTTCTTTCCTCTGCTCTTGGACCTCAGGAGGATTTTTTGGATTGAGCCTTTTCTTTAGTTATTCAATCTCTTGTATGTACTGATCAATTGTTTTTGCAATGAGGTTGATCTTCTCCTCTGCACTTCTCTCTGTTTCCTGCGTGTTGTTGGGGATGCGGTTGCACGTCATTGTCAATCCCTTCTCTAGTCTATTTGCGTGTTCTTTCTCTTCCTCCTTCTCTTTGTTCAATTGGTCACATGGTATTTGGAGCATATCTACAACCCCTCTACCCACCTCTAAATTTGTGGCATCCGCGTGGGCACTAGACTGCACTTCTTGCATGACACTGGCATGTAGGCCGTATAAGGCCTTGGTGGGTATGTGTTCCATGACCATGTTGACTTGTTCCACCTCCTCCATTGGGTTTTGCGTCATCTCCTGATCGAACCTGATCATTTGACGCATTATCATGAATGTTTCCCTGCCCTGGACGACAAATTGTACATTCTCTTTACCTTCTTTCTGCGCAAATGGCCTTTGTGGCTCCTATTGTTTTTGTGCGGTGGCATGTTGATCCGAGATCTTTTCATCAATGTGACTTATTAAAGAATTGTATTAAATGAGCATAAATTAAAATGCACCATAAAGAAGGAAATCTCAATGATAAAGAGACATAAGCATCAAATCTGAACACAAAAACTTGTTAATGGAGTTTGTCCCTGGTGGACTACGTCTCTGGGTCCTGCTCTCAAATGGATAGGCCTTTTTATTAAATCAGAAAAATAATTTGGAAAAATACATAAGTATACCTCATTCTGGATTTAAGCTGTAGAAGCTTTGCTCAGATTAGAAAACAAACAACACCACTGAATTTGTGGTGCAGAATTACCCAAAAATGATTGTCTCCATGCCTCAATATGATTCTGGAACATTCAGGCCCAAGAGAAATTTTGTCTCGGTTTTTGTGTCTGCACCTGCAATAAATTAATGGAAAAAAGTCTCATTTTTCGTGCCTCCGTCCGTACGGTCATGTGCCCTGGTCTGAACCCCCCCCCCCCGGTGTATTGGAATATTTCAAAACTTAAATAATAATATGGGTAGACTATACCAAGTCACACCCCATCCCAAGTAGTTGGGTGGATAATGCAAAGGCGGAGAGGTTAGGGGAGATCTCGAGGTCGAACCCGCAGACTCTCGTTTTTGATGTATTGTTACAACGCTATGATATATTTGGTGGAGTTCATTTGGTGAATTGGTTAACTCTAGTGGAGCCTTTGGAAAATATGGTTAACTTCAACGAAGTGGTTTCATCCAACCAGATTTGGTAGAATCCCTACCAAACTTGGTAGATTGGGGGCTGGCGCCAACCAGTCCTGCCAACTTTTGAAATTTTCGATTGTTGGGCATCCTTAAGCATTTTTTTGCTACCACGTGGGGACCTTTCATTGGCCCACGTCACCATACTGCACGAACATGCCACATCACCTCTGCCACATCAGGCTGCCACGTCACCTATTGAGTAGCTGTACGGTCTGCCACGTGGTTGTACGGACTACCACGTGGCACTTTCCCATTAGTCCAAAGACTAACTAGAAAAGTCAAAAATGAGTGACACATTGTAGCCTCTAGTGCTTCCACGCCATCATGCTGATGTCATCATGACAGATGTCTCCCTCTGCGTGTTCCACATACCCTGTACGAATGATGACTTCATCCTTACTGATGATGATCTCAGCAGTACAGATGTTGACTCATCCCTCCTAATTGGGCTAGGTTGACCAAAAATGAGTGACACATTGTAGCCTCTAGTGCTTCCACGCCATCATGTTGATGTCATCATGACACATGTCGCCCTCTGCGTGTGCCACATACGCTGTATGAATGATGACTTCATCCTTACTGATGATGATCTCAGCAGTACGGATGTTGAATGATCCCTCCTGATTGGGCTAGGTTGACCAAAAAATTGACCACAAATATCTTTCGATCTGTAACTCTGTTTGACTAGTCGTTTACGCCGTTGCAAATCTTGCAACGTGCTCTTCGCGATGATGCCAATTTCAATAAGTTTTGAGAACTTTTAATTGTTTCCCTTTCTCTGTTTATTGAGTCCATTGTAAGCTTCCTGAGGTGCTTATGAGAATGTTGAGTTATCCTTAGACTTATCTGAATCCTTTTTTGGATCACGCCTTCCCACTGAGAGATTTTTGGACCACCAAAAGTTTTCATTAATCAACATATAAGTGAGGGAAGAGTGCCCCCACCTTACCTTTCTCAATCCACTTTGGTTTTCTTGGATGTGTGCCATTTAATCCCATTCGAAGATAATCAACATCACCCCTGCGTGAATTCCTTGTCCTTTTGTCTAGGTTGATATCTTCCTTCAACTCATCCAAGTACTCAGGAGAAAACTCATCAACTGAAGGTATTGAAACTTCCTCACCATGATCCATGATCATGGGAGGCTAAAACAGTTTCAATTTTTCCACATTTACAACTGAGTAAATCTGCATATATGGTGGAATATCTAGATGAAAAGCATTAGTGTTGCTTTTCTCCAAAACAGTGAAGGGTCCATATCAGATGGGCTTGAATTTATTTCCTTCACCCTTCAATCTCTCCCTGTTGATGTGAAGCCATACTTGGTCTCCAACATGGAACTGATGATCAACCCTATGTTTGTTGTGTCGAACTTTATACTGTGCTTGAATTTTCTCCAAGTGTTCCCTGACTGCTTGGTGTACTTGTTGGATCCTTTGAATGAACTTGCAGGCCATGTCTTGATTTCTTTATTCATTTGAATCGACATCTCTCCCATACATCAAGTCCAAAGGGAACTTAGGTAAATATCCAAAACATGTCTCGAATGGAGAACTTTGAGTGGAGGAATGTAAGGATCAATTGTAATCACGGTGTACATAGGGTATTTGTTCATCCCACAACTTGGGATGCTTGTTGCAGTATCCTCGAAGAAAAAGTACCATTGTTCGGTTAACAACATATGTCTGTGCGTTGGTATGTGGATGGAAATCAGTGCTCCTCTTCAACTTGGTGTCCATCATTCTCCATAAGTTTGTCCAAAAATATCCAAGGAATTGAGTATCTTGATCTGATATAATGGATGTGGGTAACCCAAAGTGAACCCAAACATACTGAAGGAAGAGATTAGCAGTCTGCTCAACAATGATCTTCTTTTTACATGGCATCAAGATACACATCTTGCTAAACCTATCCACTACTACATACAAATAGTCATGACCCCTTTTCAAAATTGGTAAACCCCCTACAAAATCCATGGAGATACTCTCCCATGGATGGGATGGAACAGGAAGTGGTGATTATAGCCCCAATTTTCTATTAGTGGGCTTAGAAGTATACCACATCACACACCCCTTTACATATTTAGTTACAATTTATTTCATCTGAGGCCAGTAACAAAACCTTTGCAGATGAGCCATAGCTTTTCCTACCCCAAAATGCCCATATGCAAGATAAGTGTGATCTTCTTGTATTACATGGACTCGTTCACTTGTAGGAATACATAGCTTTCCAAGATGGTAGAGTAGTTTCCCCTGCAGACAATAGTTCTCTACATGTGCACCATGGGTGAGCTTTGCATATACTTCTTTAAAATCTTCATCAACAACATATTGTTCCACATAACTATCATGAGATAAATAAGCATTCTTCAAAATAATAGAAGCAACAATAGGAGGTCTAGAAAGAATATCAACTACCTTGTTACTTATACCCTTTTTGTATTTGATTACTAAATGAAACTATTGAAGAAAACCTATCCATCTGTAATGTTGAGATTGTTGCAGCTTGGTTTGTGCTTGGAGATACTGTAAGGGTTGATTATCTATATGTATGATTGTTTCCTTCCCTAACAAGTAGTACTTCCATTTATTTACACTTTTAACTCATGCATACAACTCTTTATCATATGTAGAATAGTTAAAAACAACTTGGTTAAAACTTTCAGAGTGGTAACAGATAGGCTTACGATATTGCATCAATATTGCACCCATGGCATATCCGCTGGCATCTATCTCAATCTTGAAAGGTTGTTGAATATTCAGCAGTGCTAATACTGGTGTGATACTGATATTTTCCTTCAAAGTGTCAAAGGCTCATTGTTTCTTTCCTCCCCACTGAAAAGTGTTCATCACACTAGTCAAGGCATGCAAAGGAGCTGCAATGAAAGAGAAATTTTCTATGAATCTCCTCCAATACTGAAGTGCACCCAAGAAACTTCATGTTTTGGTTACAGTTGTGGGCTCATGCCAATTTACAATTACATCAATTTTGGAAGGATAAATTTTCAATTGTCCTCCTCCTACGATATGACTTAAGTACACTAGCGCAGTCTTGCCAAATTCACATTTGGAAAATTTTACATACAAATTTTCCCTTTGCAAAGTATCCAATACTTGCTTTGAATGTCTTACATGTTCATCCCACGTCCTATTGAATATAAGAATGTCATCTAAATATACAATTACAAAATCATCTAGAAATGGCCTGAATACATCATTCATCACACGCATGAAGGTTGTCAGAGAATTACAAAGCCCAAATGGCATAACTAACCACTCAAACAATCCATGTTTTGTCTTAAAGGAAGTTTTCCATGCATCCTGTTCTGCAACCCTGATCTGATGGTATCCACTGTGCAAATCCAACTTAGTGAAATAAACAACATTCTTTAATTGATCAAGTAAATCATCTATACGAGGAAGAGGGTATCGATTTTTCACCGTGATTTTGTTTAAGGCTCTATAATCGACACACATTATCCATGTGCCATCCTTCTTTGGCACCATCATGATCAGAGAACCACAAGGAGATGAACTAGGTCTAATGATCCCTTGATCCAATAAACCTTCTACCTACTTTTTGATTTCTGTCATCTCTACAACTGACATCTTGTACATTCCCACATTAGGAAGAGGATAATCTTGTTTAAGATGTATTTCATGTTGGATTTCCCTCTTAGGAGGTAATCCATCTGGTTCCTGAAATATGTCATCATACTTAGAAAGAATACCAATTAATTATTTCTTATGAGAAGGATCACATCCTTGGAAGGCATCAAATGTTCCGACATCCTTTTATCTTACGACCATGAGTACATATCTCTTATTAGTGTTTATGATTCTTTTCATCTGTCATGCACTAACAAGTGTTGTGTTTACCCTCATGTTGTGGGCTCTAACAATATATTCCACTCCCCCTTTAGTAAGGTGATATTTATTCTCATGACGAAAGGAGATTGTTTTTCTATCATTAAGATAAGGACTCCCTAGCACTATGCCACATATATCAAGTGATACAACATCCAAATCCACTTCATCAATCAACTTTGAAGCAATAGAAAATCTKACCCTACACTGCTTGGTGACATTAAGTTTTTCTTTACCACATACCCAACCACGAGGATAAGTCTTTGGATGTGGTTTAGTTTCAAGACCCATCTTTTTGACAATTGATTTAGATATCAAGTTTACTTGGGAACCCGGATCAAATAATGTATCTATCTTAGTGTGCTTAGATACAACTCTTATATGAAATAATTCATTCCTCTTTCTTTCATCATCATGAGATTCATTATTGGAATTTGAACTAGCATGAAGGGAATATTTACCTTGTACTCCAACCGTTGTGATMTTTTCCTCATMTCCTGAATCRGAACCAAGATCTTGTTGCACTGTAGAAATGGTCTTTGTCTTCCCCTTTCCACCGAACTGTTTCGGTCTTTTCTCTGGATATAATTTCCAACAGTGTTCATCRTCATGACCATCCTTCTTGTAGTGAGTGCAAGATGTATTTCYTTCTTCCCTCTTTAGAGTGGCGGTCTTTTTGTCCTTCCTTTGAAACTTTACTTTAAATTGCTTATGTGGGAATTTGGAAGGTTTCTTTGTGGGATCTTCTTGAACATGCTTTCCCATGTTCTCAAGGTGAGTGGCTTACACACAAAATTCATCAATACTGATGGGATTAAACAATATTAAGGTATGACGAATATAAATATGAAGTGAGCCAATATACTTCATTAAAGTTTCATAATAATATAAAGGAATGTTTAATGCAAGAGCTTTCTTCCTAAATTCGTCCTTGAAACTTTGTACAGTTTGACCTTTAATTTGTCTTAAAGTTTTCCATTCCATCATTGCTTTATGTAAATAAACCAATGGATAAAATTGTTTCCTTATTGTTGATTTAAATTCCGACCATGAGGAAAGAATATTACCACACTTGCTTATGTCCTGAAGTTTGATCTCCCACCATACAAGAGCCATGTCTTCCAACCGAAGAGAGGCCAATTGCACTTTAACTTCCTCTTCATCAATATATTGAACACAACAATATACTTCAACCTGTCAGATCCAATTATCTATCTTTTTAGGATTAGCATCTCCATTAAACATAGGTAAAGAAAATTTTACGTCAAGCTTTAATAATGTTTTCTTAAAAGAATCTTTATGGATAGAATGATGGAAACGATGAGAATGATCAGAGGAAGAAGAGCTAGAACTCGATGGTGAAGATGGAGGATCAGGAGGGTCTCCTCCAACTCCTTTATTCACTGAATCATTTTCATCCGTTGATGCTTCCTTTTTCTTCCCTTTCTTTTCCATTCTCTTCTCGTAATCTCCGTACATTTTCTCAACCATATCTGGCATGCGATAGAAGACCATATGTAATTTTTTCTCTTGTTCATCACACTTATCCTCTTCATCCATTTTCTTCCTTCGGGATGCACGACCAACTTCAGGGTTGGAAGTATTAAGTGTTCCTTTACCTTGTTTATGCTTTGCCCTAGTAAGCATTCACACTTAAAAATTCAAGTCAAAGATGACTACTCTGATACCAACATGATCCAGGATCTTTTCATCAATGTCACTTATTAAATAATTGTATTAAATGAGCATAAACTGAAATGCACCATAAATAAGGAAAGATCAATGATAAAGGGACATAAGCATTAGATCTGAACACAAAAAATTGTTAATGGAGTTCATCCCTATTGGACTATGTCTCCGACTCTTGCTCTCAAATGGGTAGGCCTTTTTATTAACTCAGCAAAAGAATTTGGCAAAATACATAAGTATACCTCATTTTGGAGTTAAGTTGCAAAAGATTTGCTTAGATCAGAAAACAAACAACACCACTGAATTTGTGGCGTTGAATTATCCAAAAATGACTGTCTCCACACCTTGATCTGATTTTGGCACTTTCAGGCCCAAGAGAAATTTTGTCTCAATTTCTGTGCCTACACCTGCAATAAATTAATGGAAAAATGTTTCATTTTTCATGCATCCATCCATACGATTGTGCGCTCTGGTCTGACCCCCCTTGTGTATTGGTGGGTTTCAAAACTTAAACAATAATACAGGAAGACTATACCAAGTCACACCCCATCCCAAGTGGTTGGATGGACAATGAAAAGGCAGAGAGGTTAGGGGAGATCCCGAGGTCAAACCCGTAGACTCATGTTTTTGGTGTATTGTTACAGTGCTATGGTATATTTGGTGGAGTTTGTTTGGTGGATTGGTTAACTATGGTGGAGCCTTTGGCAGATATGGTTAACTTTAGCGGAGTGGTTTCATCCAGCCAAATTTGAGGGAATCCCTACCAAACTTGGCAGATTGGGGGTTGGCACCAGCCAACCCCGCCAAATTTTGAAATTCTTGGTTGTTGGGCGTCCTTGAACATTTTCCTATTGCCACATGGCATCCCATGACTGGGTCGCGTGGCGGCCTTTCATTGGCCCACGCCACCATACTACATGGACATGACACATCATCCTATCAGGTGGTTGTACGGTCTACCACGTGGTTGTACGGACTACCACATGGCGCTTTCCCAATGGTCCATGGATTGAATGGAAAATTCCAAAAATGAGTGACACATGGTAGCCTTTGGTGTTTCCACTTCATCATGATGATGTCATAATGACACGTGTCACTCTATGCATGTTCCACGTACCCTGTATGGACGTTGATGTCATCCATACTGATCTTGACGTCAGCAATACGGATGCTAAATCATCCCTGTTAATTGGGCTAGGTTGACCAAAACTTTGAATTTGAATATCTTTCGATCCATAACTCCATTTGACGAGCCGTTTATGTCGTTGGAAATCTTGCAACGCGCTATTTTTTATGATGCCAATTTCACTTAGTTTTGAGGAATTTGATTTTTTCTCTTTCTTTGTCTACTGAGGCCATTCGAAGCTTCATGAGGTGCTTCTACAAATGCTAAGTTATACTTATACTTCTTTGAATCCTTTTTGGATCACCTATGATTCTTCTCGGCTCCGTAGTTGATGTATGTTTTCATGAACCTATAGGAGCTTGGCCATAATTTCTTCCCTATGTGCCTCTGCAAATCTGACCACTTCTTCACTCCTATCTTGGACCTTTTCCATGACAAGCTCTACATCATCCCATGTCAGGGTGATGTCAGGGTCCTATGTCTCATAATTTCTCTTCTTACGTGCATCTTTTCCTTGTGTGGGCTTCCTTTTTATCTGTGAGGGTTGTGCCCCACTTGTTGTTCCTTGGCCTCTTTCTTCTGTGACCTATGTCGTATCCTTTTTCCCAGTCCATGGCCAACTTCCTATCCTTGTGGCTGTTGGTGTTCTCCTCGATCTTTTCGGTACTGCGTTGGTCCCACTTGATTGGGTTCCCGATATGGTTGTCTTGGTATTGTCAGTCGGGATACTTGTTCGGGCTGACAATCCTGCTTCGGTCATATCTTTGGGCTTGGAGGACTTCGTTGTGCCTGCTCTCATGGTTGGTTTTTCTATTGGTAACTGTCATTATGTAGGCTAGTCTTTGATGATCCAATCCACTTCCTTTCTCTGTTACGAGGAAAATCTCTCTATGGCTAGAACAATCTCTAGCCTGAAGTAGATGTGACTGCCTCTACTGCTTCTACACCCTCTTCTTCCCCTGTGGAATCTGTCTAGTAGGTGATTTCCTCCATCAACACCTCTTCGTTCTCCTGGTACTATCATGGTCCCATTGTTTCATCTGGCTTTGCAGGCATCTCAAGGTTAGGGTTTGAAATTTTGTTCTAAGCCCCGGAGCTCTGCCATATTTCTCCTTGTTGCGTTGTAGGGAGATCTTACTCGACCTACATCAGGCTAATAGATTCTAGGTCTGAGGTGGTAACATCCTCCAGCTTGACCACATTCTTTGGCTATTGCATTCTCTCCTTGCGCCTTTGTCCCTATCAAGTGATTTGAACAAATTGTCTTGTTGTGCCAAAGTTGGGTGGAGTCATGCTTTCTAAATTTCACAACCTTTCTTTATATTTTGTAAAATGATAACTAGGGAACGTATTCTTTTTATCACTCTAAGCTCCAAATTCGCTAAGTGTTGAATAATTGTGTGCTTTCCCGCTTTTATAAAACCGGTCGTGTTTATTTTTCACTTTTTGCGTGCATTTGCGTCGACTTCAATTTTTACTGCGCGTTGTCTTCTAATGTTTGTCACGGTAATTACTGCGTGACTTTTTCCAGTGTTTTTGTATTTTCTTTCTTTTCTATTTATTTATTTATTTTTCTTTCTTTTTCTCCTTTTTATGTATTTTTGTCATTTTTCTGTCCTAGCGTCTACTATGGCACTATGTACATGATTTCTTACTTTGTTGTAACGTTTAAGTGTTAGGAGGTCGACTGTACCTATACAGTTTCAGTCGGATCCCGATGATCATTCCTTTCAGTTCTTTTCCTACCAGATCCTTTAGTTGTACAGATCTTCCATCTATGACAGTCTTTACTTCATAGGGCCCTAGCCAATGCATTTTAAATTTTCCAGGATGTTGAAAAATTTTACTGTCAGAGAGAAAGACTAGGTCTCCTTCCTTTAAAATCTTCCTCTTGACATGTCTATCATACCAATATTTGTCTCTTTCTTTCTATACTTCTTGGTGAAATCCTGCCATAATCCTATCCTCTTCCATCTCCATTAGTTGATTTAATATTTCCTTTACTGCGTCTCTTTCTGTCATGTTGGTGATTGTGGCTATGCGCAGACTAGGTACCAGAAATTCTAATGGTACTACTGCTTCCTTTCCATACACCAATATGAATGATGTTTGTCCTCTCAACTTCTTACAGGTGGTCATGTATGCCCATAGTACTGCTATAATTTTCAAGTCCCAATCATCCCTGTTGACATTGCATATTTTTTTTAGAGCATTCTCCAAGATCTTATTGAAATCTTCTACCGTTCCATTTGCCTGAGGATGGTATGGTGTAGTCTTCTGGTGATATAATTCAAACTCCTTAGTCATGGCCCTAATAGTAATGTTGATAAAGTGAGTACCTTGGTCACTCATCAAAATTCTTGGACATCCAAATCTAGTAATCACTTGCTCAAACAAAAAGTGTGTTGTTGTCTATGCGCTGCAGTATTTATCTGGTGTTGCTTGTTCCCATCTTCTTAAGTATTTTGTTGCAGTAATTATATATCTAGCTCCTAACCTTCTTGCTGGTGGATTGATTGGTCCAACAAATTCTATTTCCCATTTATCAAATACCTACAAAGTTACTTGTGGTCATATGGACATCTCATCCCTTCGGTTGGGTTTTCCCACCCTCTGGCAGACATCGCATGTCTGGAAATATCCCTTGGCATCTCTATGAATTGTTGGCCACCATATTATTGCACGCAATATCTTCTGTGTGGTACATTTTCATGCATAATGTCCTCCAACTATTCCCTCATGTGCTTATACCAATATTCTAGGTCGTTCATGGTCTAGTACACACCTTCTCAAAATGTTGTTTGGGCCCATTTTATATAAGTGTCCTGCAATCAGTTGATAGTCTGCGGCTCTAATTACCAGTTTTTT
>ML808586.1:58723-71506 GCA_009831015.1 Picea engelmannii | reverse complement strand
CTCTATCTATGTGTTGCATCTTTCTAACATATTTTTCAAAACTTTAACAGATGATGGATCATTCAGTATCTTCACACATGATTGCAAAAAAGTCTTTATGGTACTTACTTTCTCTAAAGGTTGTGCTTCATTGGTGTGGTCCATTGATGAAGGCATATCGTACATAGGAGAGTTCTGATTTTGTTGTGCAACTGGTATAGAGGCAATGTTCTGCTTGAGAAATTATTTTATGGCCTCCTTGAATATTTATTTTTCTTTCCGTGCATCAAACTGCTTATGTGGTTCAATTTTTTTCTTCACCCATTGGTGTTGCATTGGGTCTTGTCTTACTATGTCAGTTCCTATCTTAGCACCTCCTCGTATGACTATGTTGATGTTTCTTCCATCATCCTTGGATTTTGTAGAAATCCATTGTACATTTTGATTGTTGTGATTCCTCTTATCTTAGATTTTCCCCAATAATGTCAGATAGTCTTCTGTGTCATGGTCTGTTGCGCGACAGTACACACATGTCACAGGTGGAAGTGGACATTCCCATGAATAATGTCATGGTTGTTGGAAGTTGTGGCACACTACTAGACCTCTCCCTCTTCCAAATCCTCCTCTACCTTGTCCTCCACCTCTGTATCCAATTCGATCTCCTCGCGGTGCATTATACCGAGGCACATGATTATACTTCGCAGGGTTATACTATGGTTGTGCATTTTTGTATTATGGTTGCACAATGTTATAATAGTGCTGCGCAGTTTTGTATGGATGTGTTACATGGTTAAACAGAGGTGCAACTTTCCATGTCATTATTTCTTCCTGCACCCTATAGGTATATGAATTTCTTTCCCTCATCATCTCCATCGTCCTACAATATTTATCATCATGGCCCACTGACTTGCAAAAATTGCAGTATGAACTCTTGGGTATTGTCTGGTACTTATGCATCATGGGACAATGATATGGATCATTCCCATGTGTATTATAGATCTCACACCATGGTCCTCCTGTTGGCAATGGGTTTGGTACTCATGTTTCCATGTACTACACGAAAGTTGGAAATTCATTCTTATGGTGTCCTTTTGTCCTACATGTGGTACACCAAACAACTTCTATTTTCTCTTTTCCCTTATTATAGTTAAGATGTAATGTTAGATTTTTAAGATACTCCTTCATCTCCTCTATTGTTAGATGTGTCTTCTGATATTGGTTCTCTTCCAGTTGTAAGGCTGCCTACACAGCCTCTGCTTGAGTTTGGAACTTATGTTGTCTCAATGGGTATTTAAAATGTGGTAATAGTGAATTCAAAAAGAGATGTCTATGTTGTATGTCATTCATGACATACTTCATATTACCTTTAAGATGCTTAAACCTCTGATCAATCTCCCAAACAGACTCACCTGGTTTCTACCTGATTTCAATCATCTCATTCATGTAATGATATTCTGAGCTAGGCTTCTGAAATTCATTTATCAGTAGATTATTCACATCTGCAATAGTCCTTGTTACTCTTGGTTGACTATTTACAGCCAGGCTCATGTACCAATCTAGTGCATGATCTCTTAGCGTGATATCTAACTGCACAAGTTTTGTATCCTCATATGTGATCTATTTTTCTTCCTAGATATTCTCACAGATGATTAAATTATTTTCAAGGTCCTCATATACCTCTCCCTAAAATGTTGGTAACCTGATCGTGGGATCATGTTCTGCCATCTTGAACTGTGTTGAACTACTACCTCCGCGCAATGTAGATATTTGACTGTTACTTCCTGAACTAGCTCCTACAGTTGCTTCTCCTTGTTTAGATGAGTTTCCTGCTATCTTTCTTCCACAAAAATTTGGTTGTCTAAATGGTGGTGTTCTTTATGGTGTATTATTCGCACATGGGGTTATGGGTTCCACACTGACACTGACATGGATGGGAGTTTTTCTTACTATTCCTGCCCTTGGACCTCTTGTCTTCCTTTCATATTTTGTGTGTAGGATTTCCTCAATCTTTTCCACAGCATGGATATCCTCTACATCTCCCTCATCACTTTCCAATCCCTCTCTATCATCTATGGCTCTCTTTTTATTATTCATCTTATATTGGTAGGTTGCTCCACTGTGCGTCTTTCCAGTTGTTTCCATTATCTTATTTATCTTATCTTTTGCCATCATGATTGGGTCCATGGACTCTTTCTTCTTTCCCTTATCCATATCTTCCTCCATTTATCCACCTCTTGCCATTGCTTCCCCCCTTCCCCTATGCATGCAGGTAAGTTTAGTTGTTTGATTCCATAGTCATCACACCATTGTTATACAATAAAATCTTGATTGAAGTATACAATGATCTGATATACCTACCTCTAGGTCCTTTTAGAAACGCTTCCTCTGTTGTGCTGTAAGACTTTGAGGTATCTACTGCAAATTCTGTGATAAACCCTACAACAATACTATCTAACCATAAATCTATTGCGTGCATGAATTTATTGTTAACTTGTTGTAATTGCACGATCTCCACAAGATTCCACTCTAGTTGTCTGATCCGATTTATTGGGTGGTTGTATTTTAATTTTAATAGCCACTCCTACAACAAATGTGGAAAATCACAAAAAAATACCTCATGCAATTCGCTAAACACATATTTATCCATATATTTGTGTGGTGTTATCTTAGGGTTTCTTTTATCCTTCTGCGAAAACTCAACCATCTTTCGATCTCCACCTTCGTTGGATTCCATGGTATGAACATTCCTTTTTATACCTTCATTTTTCGAGAATATTTTAGGGATCCCATCCACTCAATCCTCTACAGTTCCAGCCGACACAGAACCATTTGTTGGTTATTAATCTCTCTCTATATAATTGGGCTAACTCAGGTTCAGATCTGAATAGATTTCCAACAAAACCCTCTAAAACTATCGGCCCTCCTGGTAAACTAGAAGGCAACACAACAAGCATAATGTACTGCATAGTCTCACCTGAGATAGTTCTATGGGTGAATGAAAACCTCAAGTGCTTACAGTCTAGGAATGAGTGTGGATTTGGGGTTATATTTGATCTTCTTCAGGACTTGATCTGATTATTCCTAAGATTCATTCATTTGTTAAGCATATGCATGGATTCTAGTAGATCTAACTGAACCATTCATTCATTCATTCATAATCTAGTTACTGACAAAAGGTAAATATGCAATAAACAATACACATAACACATGTTTTACCGTAGTGTTGAGCACTCAACACACCCTAAAAAGCCTATGCCAAATTCTACTTTTTGGGTACCACTTGATCTTTTGCACTGTCTGATTCTACTTCAGTATGAAAATTGTTGCCTTTGCTTATCATCTCGTTTCTCTTTTAAGTCTATTAAATTCTTCTTGAGAATGCAAAAACCCATAACTTAAACAACTAACACTTAATTAAATAATTGACAGTCAAGACTTCTCCCCGATGCGCTTAAGAAATTCAGCATCGAAAAGGATTAAGCATGAAAGGAAACCACTCAAGAGAATCGAGGTTTCTGAGTGCCGATCTTCGTCGGCGTCAGTAAGAAGAATTTGTTCTTCCGCGATAAGCGTCACTCAAGGATATCACTGATGACCGATCCCTTTCGGCGTCGGTAAAAGGTGAAAAGAGCAAGCATCGAACCAAGAATGATATAATGTCGTCGATCACAGACTACTGAAATTTTTTTGGTATCGAGAGATTTCAAGGACGTAACCCACAAGGAAACAACACTATGGAAATATCTCTGAAGGCCAGTCCCCGATAACTTCGGCATCGACGAGTTTTAGAAGAATAGCCCGTAGAGGACGTGGTAAGTCAATACCCGATCCCCGACCCCCGATACCTATCGGCCTTAGCAATCCCAAGTTTATTTTAATACACATCTCATGTTGAAAGACCCGACTCCAACTAAGATATATGGCCAAACCACCTGTCCTATTTTTCCACCTATTGTTTCCCAAGTAGTTATACATACGATCTAGTTTTTCCTGAGTCGTTACTATCTCTCGAGACCCAAGTCACACCCCGAATAAGTTTTTCCACGTCAACATCGTACGACGAAATCAATCGACGTCGAAGGTTTTCTCTGGAGGATGCCAACAAGAACATACACAAGGATATCACTGATTCCTGATCTGCCCACTAAGAAAGCAATGCGATGGGACATTTTAGCTCTAATATACGATGGATCTGAAGCATTTAAAGAACTAATTAATTCCAAAATCCTGCATTAGTTTATAATTCATGCGCGAATAAAAAAGGACCATTTGAACATGTCGATACATTGCATCACCCTCTGCGCCCCCGTCGTCAACTCATGTAGAATTTATTTGCAGAGATTTGGCAGTAGGTTCTTTTGAATTTCACTCATCACTTGAATTAATTGATTGATACGACTGGTAGGATATCTCCCGTTAAATCCTTTTGAGTCATTGTAAACAATATTATTCTATGCGGAAATAAGTTTGGAACATCCAGAGAAGTGAGACGAGCAATTCAGGGAAAGCTTCCAGGGTCCAGTGAGTATTAAACAACAGGTTTAGCAAGTGTTGTAGGAAAAATTCCTTCGAAGAAACCTACCACTAGGAAATCTCCGAGAGCGCCAAAGCTATAGGAACCAGAGGTAGGAGAAGGCTCTTCACCAGCGGTCGCAAAACAACTGGACTTTGCTCCAAAACCGATGCCCATCATCAAGACATCCACCAAGGAGGTTTTCGCTCAACCTCCAGCCTTTGGAGACACAGAGGCGAACATTGAGACCAGGACAGTATTCCTGCGTTGGGAAGAGTTTTTCAAGAAAATCAAGCGTGAGGAATTCCTCGAATATACCCCACACAACAATCCCAATACAAGAAAACTCGACGATGAAGTCCTCCTGAATGTACAAAAGGCATATCTGGACATGGTGGCGAGCAGGACTTCAGTATTCCCCTGCATAGAACTCCTGAAGTGGCTTATCGATCACAATAACACACAAATATTCTTGATTAATGACGACAATGATAGGTGTGTCGGGGTTTTCCTTCCAGTGGAAGTGTAGAATACTACAAGCTCAGAGAGCCAGAAGAATGGGTAAACACCGATTTTGTTGTAAGCTTCTATGAGAAACACAATACCGACAAGGTGATGGCATTGTGGTGTATCAAGGATAAAAATTTCACCAATTGGACCACCGTCTGGTACCCGACGACCAACCTAAGGAATTCATACATATATCTAATGGCCCTCCTCTACCAATTGCATGGTGAGAAAGACTGCTCCAAGTTTTTAGAGGCTTGGATGCCTCTAGCTTATATGGTATCCATTTCTAGAATAGGTTTTAACTGGGGTGCCATCATCTTCAAACAACTGAGCACTTGCATACAACAGTCTCAAACGTCAAAAGAGGGAGAAACCCCATCCTTCTATATGGCTTCTTATCTATTGGACATCATTTGTGCCAGAAATATATTTGTCGGAATGAACTTGAGCTGGCACGCATCAGAACTCCCAGTCCATGTATATTTCAGCATCTTGTGGGAGAACAGGTACAAGAAATCCTACTCTCTCATATGTGATCAGTTCATCGCACGTATTTATTTCGTGTTGTTCAATAAGGAGTGCCCGAGGCTATCGGATGCAGCCAAAAAGATTTTATCGAAAGTTGGAAACTGGTATCTAAATGAGCGCGATACCTACATCAGGGTTTTTGGTGCCACCGGAGCACCACATCTGTTGCCTGTATATGTCCCGGATCGACTAGTAGTAGGGGAAATTTGTTATCAGACCATCCTGCAAGGTTACAATGCTACTCTGGTAAAGGATAAGAAGTGGGCCTTCATACCTTACAAATTTCATATTGGTTTCTACATGGTAAAGGACATTGCTCAGGCCAAGCAAGAAGAGTTAAGCCAATTGGAGTTATCATTCCAGACTGGTCATTTTCACAAGAAAAACCCAAAGGGCCTATTCCTGAAGCATCCATCACAAGTATCATCCTGCTAGTCATACACCCATGACAGATTTGAAGATGGGATCTTCACCAAAAATGCTAAAAACTGGGATGAGGTGGTGGCAAGGATGGTTGACCCTAAGGCAACCAGGTTCAAGGCCATGAGTTGGGATGAGAAAGAGACAGTCCTGGAACAATTGGCTCAAGAGGTCCTTAGGGCCAGAGAATAAAGGATAACATTCGAATCAGTCGAAGCAGTGGAAGCTCCCTAGGAAGCCACCAAAAGAGTAGAGATTTCCCAGGTAACTTCGGTACAAGACATGAATTTCCTCAAGGCTCAGGATGTGATGGAGAGAGGGGAAATCATGTATCAACATGCCCAACAGATGATGAATAGGATGTGGGATAACCTATACATCGTCAGGATGCCAAGGCTTCGGACCGATAGCCTAGAAGAAATCTCGGTGGGGCCAAGTGACCCTGATTTCATAAACCTTGATAACATCAACATGTCAGATGACCCTGAATCCACAATGCCACCAGCCGAATCGCCAACAGGTGTGATGACTCAACTAGAGATGGGTCATGTATCAGTGGAAACAAGCATGCCTAATCCTTTGAGTGAGTTTATAAATATATATAGTGATAATGAGAGCCCAAAGGAATCTCTCAGGACCCTTGTGCGTGTCCAAGAAGAAAAGGGACCTGAGAAGACTTCTTCTCCTGATCCTAGGGTCCAAACCTAGGAGGTCCCACAAAAGGAAATAGAGTCTGAAAGTGTTCCCGACACAAAGAGGCTCGATGTGCCAGAGACCCGAGAAGACCATCCGAAGGACAAGTTAGAACGGGATGAGCCAAAGGAAGGATCCCCACAAAAGGACATCGACATTTTAACGACCGATGTACAAGTAAGTATCGAGTCTTTTCTTGTCGCCTCTATTCCGCTCGATACTCAGTTCCCTGATAAGCGACAGGCAAAGGCTGGGCCTTCGGAGCACAACGAGGAATTTCAAGAACCCGAACTTGAACAGGTATACACCACCGTAAATCTGGGAAACACACTCACATGGGGGGATCAACAAATTCTAAAACCTGTAGATGAGGTAGATGATATATATGCGATTGCCTATGATCAGAAAAAGAAGGTTATTTTCCAGAGGACCATGAAGAAAATGAGGATTACTTTAGATCACTCCATCCTCATGACTACAGAGGAAAATTTGATAAACACAGAAAATGCCAAAACATCTGAACTTATCGACGTAGGGAAAGCGATCTCAGATGCTACCCTAGACAAAGCTAGAAGAGATAAAAAGGAGTTGGTCGCCACCCTGAAGGAACTAGAACATTTGTGCCACCTGTTTGAATACTATCAGGGCACCACTTAGACTGCGGTATACCCGAGAAGCGAGTTTGAAGAGGCTTACAACAAGTTCATACCCGACTGACACCTATTTACTGTGAAGATAACTGAGCTCTAGGAAGACACTCTCATGGCACTCGCGACGTGAAAGGATATGGAGCGGTGGTATGAAAGGGTGCAACAATCCATAGAGAGAATCAAATACATTGATGCAGTCCAACCAGGTCGAGATAAAGAAGAACACGACATCCAGATGTTGGCAAAAAGCAGTCTTGATCGCATGAAGCAATCAACCGAGTATTGGGCTAAGATGTCTCAGGAACCACATCGATAAATTCAGGAGCAGTGGGACAAATGCAACAAACATTGGGATAAAATCAACAAAGAAATGAAGGATATTGGACTCCCTGAGTTCGGAACCCCTGATGAATTCGTCGACTTGTGCGACATAGTCGAATCACATACCAAGCAAGATTCATTATGGGCCAAAGAGATAGCGAAGGTGGCCGACATAGCACTCAGACAAGTGCAACGATTTATGGAACATCTGATTAGAGCTCGAACTGTGCTACAATAGTTAAACACCAGTATGGTGAAGTACCGGGTGCATGTGGTGGAGTTCAAAGGAATTTACGCGGCTCCAATGGAACAAAACAGATTTCCATGGGCCCAAACCTGCGAGGCGTTGTTCATCAGTTGGTCGGAGTATGAGAAAAGTCACCCTTTCAAGTGATATCTTGGGTTGATTGTTAAAGAAACTGTTAGAAGAGGACGCCATGTGGCGAATTTTTGTTTTGTTTAAACTACAATTAGCCAATATTTTCAATTGAATTTTATGTTATAAATAAGAACATCAACCAATTAGTTAAGGTTCGATGGTTGCTGTAAGAAACTCTCTTTTTTTTGGTTTGTTAAGAACTATTTCTGAGCTAGCTTTAATTGAGAAGTCCTTCTGGACCAGAGACAAAGTTATATTTTCATCAAACTGCATGTGTGATTGGACGTGGATAAGAACTATTTCCTATCTCGTTTCATGAATGATGATGTAATGAGTAAGAGCTATTAATCTATTATCAAGTTATCTGGAGCAATGTTTTGTTGTTCTTTACTTTAATGATGAATATGAATCATTGTGTTATCATGTGATGGATGATTAATGTAGGTAAATTATTTTTCTTGCCATTATCTTATCTTGTATGTGTTTTCTTTTCTTATAATTAGTATCTCAGACAATAATTGGATTCTCACAGGGTTAACGTATTATTACTAGGCTCGTGGTATATAATTTTTGTCTGCATGCTTGAGTAGCGGTTTATCCCAAGCTCAGCCTCTTCTCCAGTAGTTAAACTTAATTCTATTTTTTTTCCAAGTTGGTTTATACCGGCTTACAATATTACTTCGGTCCCACCTAATATAAAATACAAAAAGAGAAATTCTCAACTGAAGGAGACACCTTCGCAAGAAAATGTAAAGCCCATCGATTAATTGGCCGGATCGCAAGATCTGGAGAACCATTCCACTATTACACGTTGCAGATTCTAATTGGGCCTCGGTGGCAGGTTTGGTTCATGCTGTTGAACTAAAGGGATTTAGGACCCATCAACACGTGGCTCACCCCTTCCTAGGCTACGTCTACAAATATCTAGCTTCTTAGGGTCTTTATTAGGTTTGTTGAAAAATATGGTGTTGCACGCACTACATCTCTGATTATACAATCATGAACAAGGTTCCACAACCTCTGTGAGGCGAACTAGATCACACCAAGCTCCTCATCCTGTGATCTAACCCTTGAGATCCAGTTACTTGACTCTTCTACAACTTAATAGCTTACAAAATCATATCAGACCTACAATAGTCAAACTAAATCAATATTCTAGTCACTTTGAACTGAAGAACTGAAGAACCAAAAAACGAACAACCAACCCCGACCTAGACCTCCTAGGTTCTTATTTATACTAATTTACAAGCTTCTTAGTTGTTACAATATCTTACCAAAACCCTAACCCTAACATGGTTAGGTTTCCCTACCTGTGTGCCTTTCATGCTTTCCTCCTTTGCATGCAGATTTCCCTTGCACATGTTTCTTTTCCTACCAGCTATCCTTCTCCAAAATTGGTTTTTTCCTTCAAAAAATAGACCTTACCTCAAAATAGGCCTGCACCCACCATGATGGATGTTGGCCTCCTGAGTTTTTATTAGGAGGGTACATCCCTCAGGGGGGGAATATTTATTGTTACAACAATTTATGTGTTGTTAGGATCATGGGCGACAAGGGTTTAGGTTCGGTCGCGATCTGTGGTATCATCCCACAGAGGAGGATATATATTTCATCACTAGGTTGTCTAGGAAGGGGGAGGATTTTCCCCATTTCCTTTTGCTACCGCCTAGTGTTGCAAGAGAAACCCATTTGGCATATGTGTAGAGGTATGCCCATTCGAAGGTTCATTCCTCTTCATAGTTCCAAGTTCATGGTGGTCAACTACGGATTAGTTTATTTAGTAGAGAGGACATTAGGTGCCTATGTCTTATTCTCTTGGAACTATCACAATATAGATATTATGGGTAGTGTATTAGTTTCTCTATGTTGTATTATGGAGATGGTTTATTGCAGAGGTCCCAATTGATTAGGTCGTCGAATATTTTTTTTTGAGATAATGTTTTCATGCATTAGATCACTACCACATCATTTTACATGGGACGAGATTATTCCCATTCAGGTCAGAGTTATTTACACTATTTTTGGAGAGGGATCATGCCACTCGGCCAATAGTACCCCTCTTTCTTGCTAGGCATATGCTTGATGCACATATGTTCATGTGGGGGCAGTTGATTCCCAACAAGGGCTAGTTATAGTTTTCTATTTCTCCACTCGATAGGGATGTATGTGATTTATTGTCTAGCAAGGTCAATCTTGTCCTCGATATTGTAGAGTACATGTACACATGGATGGATTGGAGAGGATATACAAACATTTGATTTACAACAGTCGAGCTAGCATATGAGAGAGTTTATATTATCATTATGTTTTGGTAAATATAGTTGCATATTTTTATGTCTTATTTAATGCACATGTAATTTATTGTAACATTTTGTTTCAATTATCTTATTATTATTATCTATTGTTTTTCAGATATTGGCACATATGTTGGGAATGAGCCTCCCCAACATGAGTATGAGATGATGGAGGAGGCATAGGACCATCCTCAAGTACATATACCCCACATGCCACGCAAGCTGGATCAGAGAGTCTGTATAGAGGTGGAAGATCAACTATGTGGTGTTATGGCTAGTCACATAGTGGTACCCCCACCTGTTAGAGACATATTACATGTAAATGATATCTCTACGATATGGAGGAGTTTTCCTCGTGACATAACGGTGTTAATGCGTCATATTGTTGGTTTCGTCAACCCCATCGAGACATTGAGGAGTGCTTCTCATGATCCCACTCCATCTAGCTCATCAATGGATCCATCTGCATCCTTTACTCCACCACATGGTCCTCCTCCTCCTCCTCTTGATTATCCTCCACATGAGTTGGATGCACCATCTACTGATCCTCTTATTTCCCCTCCACATGTGATTGAGCCTTCCTCCTCCACCTCCTCCTCCTCCTCCACATGTGTCACCATATTCCATTGATCCTCCTCCTCTACTTGTGTCACCATACATTAATCATTGTCCTTCTCCTCCACATGTGTCATCATCCACCGATACCCCTCCTCCTCCTCTTACTCCACACGTGTCACAATATTTTAATGCTTTGGACACTATCTTCACATCGGGTACTACTACACATATTGATGATATTGATAGAGAGACATTTGATAGTGCACTTTTTTTGACATTTATTCCTAACATAGTTGGTCTTGGTAGAGGCTTTACCTCTAGTTGCAAAGACATTGATGCATCTAACTCTGGTGGTGGACCTAGCTAGTAGTGGTATTGGTTGACATGTATATTTTTTGTTTTATATTTGACTTGAGATCTATATATGACATCTTTATTGCATATTTTGTTGAAATGTATGTTTGTCATGTATATTCATATATATATCACTCAAGTACATTAGGTTTTTCATATAACGTTGTGGTTGTTGTTTTTTTATTTATAAAATGTATTATGAGTATGCTAATGACAAACATTGTTAATGATTTCTCTATTTTTAAGTTAAATTTGAGATGTATCACCCATTTAAATTTACAGTTTCCATATAATGTTTAAGTTTACTTTTATGAAATCGTTTAATTTATATTGTGATTGCAAAAAGTTATAACCATTAATGTCATATAATGTTTAACTATTCTTCAAGGTGAATTGTTTGTTGTCCAACAAGATACAATTTGTTCATTAAACATGTTTAGAAACAAAAATACCTAAATATGATGAGTGAAATGATTGTGATTTGAATATTTATGTCTTTTTCATATATTATAATAATAACATTATAACACAATTTTTCACTAATAATAATGATGATGATGATAATGTTATTTTTTTATTTTTTTATTCAAAGATTACAAGACAAAGCTATAATATAATTGTTTACTAAAATCACGATTATTATATTTTATTAATATTTAATTTTTCCATACATTTTAATAATTTATGTTATCCAATTATTATAATATATGAAATTTATTCAATTAAATTTAAAATACTAAATACAACTCGAATGATACTGCATTTTTATCTATACACTTTCGATGAAATGTTTTCACATTTTTTTACTCTAATACAAACTTTATGAATCTTCTATTAAAAAATAATATCACTCAACATTTTATAATTAGTATTTTAAGAAATAGTAAAATTAACAAAGGTTTCTATACTTTTCAATAAGTATGGATCATTAAAAATTTCCTTAGTTCTTATTAGGCTCTAGAAAAAAACTCTTTTCCATGTCCTTCCTATATTGACATGTATTTCAAGGAGAATGTGAAAATAATGATTAATATAAGTTTATATGATTATAAAACTAAAGGATGGAGTGGAACATGTGAAGGCCATGATAATTGCACTAGTTAAGGTTGGGAATGTCATCAAAGTTGGCAATGTCAACACCACAAGTGTGATTCCAGAACTCATAGATATTGCACGAAGTTATTTTGTTGGAATTGTCCTTAGAAGTTCTATCAAAGTAAGTATATATTTTTTTGAATCTTGATTTTTTCAAACAATAAAAATTTTGAGGTTCAAATATTTTTTAAATCTTCATTTTTTTGTTAAATAAAATATAATTTAAAATAAATATTTACTATTGTACGTCACCAAATTCGTGATATTTCAATTAATGCTTACTAGTTCAAAGGTTAACATAAACATATGTTCATACAATACAACATAAATTTGTTATAATAAATAATAAATATGACAATAAAAATATTTCAAAACCACATCTTATACTTGTACTATTTAATGTATTTTCAATATGGTGGTTGTGTTTTTTAGCACACAGTGGAAATTTTATTACTCTAGCATAATAACATACGTACAAAAAAAAAAAAT
>ML808586.1:14529-25135 GCA_009831015.1 Picea engelmannii | reverse complement strand
AGTACCACAAATGTTGTTGTTGATGCACCTGCCTCACTCTGTTGCCACGTGATGATGATGTTGTTATTTCAGCCTCGTGTTTTTTATGATGTTTTTGTTCTAGCTTCATGCTATTGATGTTGATGTTTCAACTTCATGTTGATGGTGATGATGTTGTTACTTCGGCTCCATGTTGTAAACGATGATGATATTGATGATGAGAAAAATTTTTGATGATTTATAGATGTGTCAGTCAGTGTTCCAGATGTTGATGATGATGTTGCCTCTCCTTCTCTTGATGATGTTGTATTGAGTCATGTCGGTAGAATACCCTTCTCGTTAAGGGGGAGTGTTGAAATATTGTAACTTCGAAGAATATTCTAATTATATTTGAGTTATTATCTTATAGATCAAATCCCCCTTTGCATATCAATCATGTCGGGTCTTGTATAAGATCAAATCCCCTTTTGCGGATTGGTCAAACCATATTTATATGGTGGTATTTCTCAAGTCGGCCCCTAGTGTTTATAAAGTGGTTTTAACCACTTCTATAAGTTGGCCCTACTAAGTGAAGATACATGACCCTAGCGCCTCCTCAACTAGTATTTATATGCGAGGATGGTGCCTCACTTGTACACTCTCACACTCACTCACCTAGTGCGCATATCTTGAAGGCAGTTGTAGTTGCGGGAGGAAGGAGAAGAGAGGCGCATGCTCAGTCTTAGTTTATTCTTGGTGCTTTGGTCTTAGTCTTGACATTGTATTGGCAATCTATTATTGAGGAAGTTTTTGTTGGGTTTTCTCCCCCATGAGGGTTTCCTAGGATAAAATGTTGTGTACCTTGTGATAGTGTTTCTTTCATTGATCCTCTTTATGTTGTTGTTTTGGAAATGCATTGAATGCTCATGTAATTTGGAAATAATCTAATAACAGCACTAAAACTTAACAACTATAAGATAAATTTATTCAAGATCTTATAAGGTTGAGATCGTATTCTCTAAATCAGTTTTCATGTCAAGAGAGCATATTGTTTTAAGTTTAAAATATAGGTTAGAAAGGATACTTGTCTCAGAAGAAAAGAAATCCAAGTGGAACAATAGAAAGACTCAAATTTTCATATCAACTTTGGCATTTTTATTATTGTCACTTAAGTAAGTATTGATAAGTACTTAGTAAGCTTATACTACTTAGTGTACTTATTTGCAAGCATGAACTAACACCTCCTCTAGGAGATATTTCTTGTTCTTGTTCTCAAACAATATCATCTTAGTAATGCTACCAAGAAACTATCCTTCATATGAAAGATGTTGTATCGGAAACAATGTTGTTCTTGTTGTCTTAGGTAGGTTATTTCATGAAGGCTATCATGAAGATGTCTTTCCAGGCTTGTATCAATTGCCTCTATCCTTGCCCTTATTCTTGTTTCGATTTCCTATCATAAACATATGGTCTTGGATCTTTCTTTTGTTTCTTGTCTTGTTTTGGGAAGGTACCCTTGTGAAATATGTTGACAAACCTTGATGAACAATCTTTGTGGAAGTTGTCACTTTCCAGAAAGCAAAGAGAGATGCAGCAGAAGGAAGCATGGACTCTCTCAGATAGAGGGAATTGATTGCAGAATTCCAAAAACATGCAGTCTCAGAATAAAAACAAGGAAGTTCTAGATATTGTCCATTCAGACATGAAGTCGGGATTAGGAGGGAGTTAATCCCCAATGATATGGTCCATTGAAGAATATGTGAAGACTTATAAATGGAAGTTTTGATAGATACAAGGTGAGATTCGGGGCTAGAGGGTTCTCCCAGAAGGAGGGAGAATACTATGATGACAAGTTGTTCTAGTAAACCAGATATACCTCTATCTGAGCCATTATATCTCTTGCAGTATCCATGGATTGGATTTTACATTAGTTGGATGTAAAAGACTATTCTTCCCAATAGAGAAATTGAGGAAGAAGCTTATGTAGAGCAACCTCAAGGTCTTGAGGTATACCAGAAAGAGACCCATGTATGCAGATGGAAGAATACCTTGTATGGATTCAAGCAACTTGATGTAGAGCATCTCATATATAGCAGAAGCATGGTGAAGACTTCCTATGACAGAGGAAGTGAATCAGAATGGTTATTCAATAGTTTGGGATGATGGATTGCAAATCCATAGCAAACTTCCATGATGACAGATCTGAAGAAGTTGAGAGACTTTGATCCAGAAGACGCATCCATGTGCCAACAGTTGATTGGCTCCTTGATGTATTTGGTGAATACCAAGTCGAGCATTTTCTTTGATATGAACATGTTGAGCCAGTTCCAGGTGGAACCCAGACATGAGCATTGGATAGTTGCAAAGCATGCCTTGAAATTTCTTCATGGGGCGTTTGAGTTATGATATGTAGTTGCATGGATTTATCAATTCAAATTGAGCAAGGAGTGCAGATAACAGAAGAATTACTTCTTGGATATGTTTCCGTTTGAGTTTTGACACAACATCATGGGCTAGAAGGAAACAAAAGTTTGTTGCACTCAACACTACAGAAGCAAAGTATATTACAGATTATGATTCTTGTACAGAAGCAGTGTGGCTCTGTAAGTCAATTTCTGGATTTTTTGATCAGGTGCTAGATTCGATCGTGATATATTGAGATAATCAAAGTTGTGTGAAGCTTTCAGGGAACCTGATGTTCCATGACAGGTCGAAGCACATTGAGATCAAGCATTATTTTCTCCATGATAAAGTCTAGAGGGGAGAAGTGGTTCTCCACTATATCTCCACAAATGAGCAAATAGCAAATATTTTGGTAAAGCCTTTGTCCAAGATGAAACATTTGCGTACTTAAGAGACAAGCTGGGACTCGTGGAGATGACTTCCTTATTGGAAAGGAAAGTGATTACTCCCAGGTTGGGAGGGAGCAATGATATGTTATTGATATATGGGAATTCATTTTCCAGTTCGGAAAATGGTCCAGGTTTGGCAGTCACTTTCTAGTACGGAAAAGTGGCCCAAGTTTTCTGACGGATGGTCATTTTCCAATTTAGAAAATGGTCCAGAGCAGACAGTCATTTTCCAATTTAGAAAATGGTCCAGAGCAGACAGTCATTTTCGTAATGAAAATGGTCTAATAGATTGTTGATGTACCATAGACAATGATTCCCCTTGTGGCTAGTGTGGGGGAATAATATAGGATAGTTATTCTTCTTGGAAGTCACTCTGAATAGTGGTCAAGCAGAATGCTCTGCCTCTTCAGTGAACCATTCTTTAGAAGTTCACAGTTGTGAGCAGTTTCGAAGAATGGTCGATTATAGGAGTTTGGTGCAAGACAGTCATTTCCATAGGAACTAGTTTGGACAGTCATTTCCTAGGGCAGACTCAATCTCTCCAAGTTGCATTGTGATTAGTGTCGGAAGAATGGCCTAGTTAGGTGAATGGTCCAGGTTCAGCAATCAGGGATAGTCATTCCCTAGGGTAGACTCATTCTCTCCAAGTTGCACTGTGATTAGTGTCGAAAGAATGGCCTAGTTAGGTGAATGGTCCAGGTTCAGAAATCAGGGACATTTATTATTCTATGCTAGAGAAGAATAGTCCATGTTATCACATAAAGCTGTCAAAGGGTCGCAGGACGACCAAGTCCTTTGTTGCACAAAAACGTCCAAACGCAACATTCAAAAGAAGCCCATTTCGAGCTTGAAATACAAGCAGTGGGCGAGTTTATTTTTACAACGACGGAGATCCCAGGAGAATTTCATATCAACGGCTCGCATGTATTCGTCGGGTGTTGTAGGAAAATCTCCCTGCGGATAGGTAGATTGCCTCAAAGAGCTTGACCTTAACTCTAAGACAGAAAATGCTTAACGTGGACACTGACTTCCTTTCAAATCTATACAAGCTAACACATGAGAAGGAAAGATAACAGAAGTACCTTTTTATCGACGTTCGTCCCTGCACGCTCCAAGTTGAGCTCTGATCCTTTGCTCCTCGCTGAGTCCTGTAGACAAACAAGATACGACCACTTCCTACTCTATTGATATTAGCTTGAAAACAGATCTATCTATCAATGATAAGTTCATGTAACATTAGACACAAACTAGAAAGAAATAGGACAAGCGTGTCATATTAATGAGAATAACGATAGCAGTACTTACAATCGTAGATGTGAATGCGACAGCTTCGTCAAGTCCCCTTCGTCTAACCCTTGCTCGAAAGATCCACAACCTGGATGACAACAGCTTCACCGATCACTCTCCTTTGGCTCACTGTGTGTTTCCTATGAGATCATAGGTTTCATGCTAGCAATTCTTCCCCCTTTTCACCATCATAGAGCTTGCTTATATAGGTTAAGAGGAGCTTAACCTCTTGATTTATCTTTAGAACAAGTTAGGAACTTCCTCCTTAGATCAGGGATCTCCTGATGGAACCAAGAATTCGAATGCAACTGCCTTCTAAACTTGAAAGATCCTCCCCTTATTCTCCTCAACGGGCCAACTACTGCCTCAGATTAGGCATCTCTCCCTCAAAATGGGCATCAGAGCGTTGTAGCGCTCCTTGGGAAGCTTAAGGGAAGCGCCAGTGCTCCAAAGGTGGATAGCGCTCCTTCGAAAAGGCAGACAAGCGTTATAACACTCCCTGAGGCCTTATAGGGGAGCGCCAGTGCTCCTAAGGCTGATGTAGGGGAGCGCTCACCCTCAAAACCCTTGTTTAAGAGCTCTTCTCAGATGTTAAGAGTTCCTTGACTTCAGTTAACCAGTTCCTCTTCTCCAAATCAAGTGTATGAGATGTCTTAAGTTCCTCCTTAGTGTCGTTGTTATGGCAGTATGGTTGAACAATGTTTGCGACACTTGTGACCAACTTGCGACACTTGCGAAAGTTGTAAGGAAGATGTGACACTTACGACAATTGAGAGGAACATGCGACACTTATCCAGTTGAGTAATTTTGACGTGTAACAAGTTCATATCAACGGCTCGCATGTATTCGTCATGTCAAAATTGCATGAGGATTAGTGGCTAGGAAGAAGCCCTGGAGTTTTAGATCAAGCACCACGCATCCTCATCCAACGGACAGTCACGATTTACTTCAACATCTCCACTACCGATTAATTTCTCCAGGAGTTGCAGATCAGGAGCCACGTGTCTTCCGGAGAGGATGGTCATGATTTACTTCAGGAATCCTGGCTTCTGGAGTTTTAACTTCTCCACTCCCGATTTCATTCGGAGTGTTTTTTTCTCAAAGTTAAATATCAAGTGCCACGCGTCCTTCTCCATCGGACGGTCATGATTTACTTCGAGAATCTTGGCTTCAGGAGTTTTAGCTTCTCCCCTTTCGCTTTCATCCGGAGTGTTTTCTCCCAAAGTCCACCAATCGTTGTCGCGTGTCCTTCCAAATCTATCGGTGGTAGTTTACTTCGGGACTTTGAGCTTCAAGAGTTTCATCCTCCCCACTCTCGTTTTCCTCCGAAGTAGTTTACCATGGAGTCCACAGATCCCTGTCGTGTGTCCTCCTTAGATCAATGGTCATCATTCACTTTGGAGCTCCAGCACTACATGCAAACCGCCCCCGAGCTCTTAAGTGCCAAAGTATGTGGTAGTCATCAGTTCATACATGTGGTGCTATCATCTCTCATGACACATGGCATCCATCTGGCATCGACACATGTCACCTCTCTTTTCATGACACATCAGCATAGTGACATCAGGCCACCACGTCAAATCATCCTCCTGGAAGTGTTCTTGTTCAGCGCCAAAATTAGCGCCATCTCCAAGCGCAGTTAGAATGATCCTAAAGTTCGTAGGCGGATAAAATTTAGCGGGGGCACTAAATTGGCAGGGCTACCCAGATCACGGAACGCAACTAAATAAACGACCATGCTTCATTGCGGGGACACAACTTGCTCGAGCATTAAAATCCTTAAGCAGACCCGCAATCAAAACCGTGGTATAGTAGAAGAGCTACGTGGCGGAAGGTGGTGAATTGCGGGCTCAAAAGCGATGTGGGTCCAAACCGCCTTCAAGAGCCCCACCGCATTCACATGATTATAAAATGACAAATCCGAGACCAACACGTGGCCTCCCCCTAGGCATTAAGCCTCGTTGCGATCCCGAAAAAAAAATAGTTAATGAAAAAGGAGTGGTGGTTGAAACCTCAACTCACTCCATAAATAGAAAGAATGGAGCGTCTCGCCGTGGAGACAAAGTTGTCAGCCCAAGGTACCACGATGGATGATTTTTCCTACAGGACCATGCTGAGCTGAGTTTGCATCTAACAGGAGGATACACACATAGTCTGACAGAGGAAGGCGCAGACGAAAGGCTTTGAATTTGATGGCCAGATCACACTCCTGGTAGTTGTGGACTGATCTAAGTATAAATAGATCAATTCAAGATTTTGTTAGGGGGTCGAATGGTTGAGCAGAGCTCCCTACTATGTAATTTTTTATGCCAGAACTGTTATCTGGTTATGTATCAAATTTGAGACTTTCGCATTAATAGATGTCATCTTCTTTCATCCCTTTGTTTAAACTGTGTTGAAATACTCAGGCATGGAGGATCCAATCGAGGGTTGTGGTTCTATTGTAATGTAGGTTTGATTATAGTATTGTTGTGACTAGTTTTAGTTAGCTTCTTTGTTTTCTGATTTCCCCTTATGCTAAAAGGCTCTGCCCTGGAGGATCCAGTCGATTTGTTGTAGTTTCATGGTAATGTAGGTTTGATTATTATGCTTCTATGACACATTTCAGTATCTAAAACTTGAGCTCAAGAGTGCTCTTGAGCCTGAGTTTTTCTTCACCAAGTTGCTTGAAAGTCGGATGCTCATAGCAATCTTGTTCACCTCTCTCACCAAGTCTTCCTTCTGCTCACACTTAAACTCAAATCACTGACTGAAGTTAATGAGGACCTCACTTCCCTGTGCATTGCTCGTCCAATTTCTATGTTAAAATCATTCATGTACTGAGTTTCATCTATTTGACCTCCACTCATAAAACCAACATCCACCAAACATTCTGTTGAGTATTGGGCTTATTCTCTTGCAATCTGAGGGTGACTCTCAGTGCTAACATTCTTGGCGTCGTTGTCAGGGAACAAATTGAAGACATTTCCCTATGATTGAATGACAAAGAAATTTTGATTCTGAAGGTGCATCAGAAATCAATACCTTGAAGATTGCAACTTGCACCTGCCGACTCCATTGTTTCTGTTGTGGCTCCCAAAGGCAGACACACGAGGTCTACTCCACAGTTGCCTCTGGCAACACCTGAAACTGACCCAAAAAAGATTATCAAGAAAGGAAAGACCTCTCAAGAAGGCTTTTAGCTGTTGTTCCATATTGAAAATCTCCCTGGGAAGAACAACATTGTAGAGATCCAGTTTTAGATGGTAAACTAAATATGGACACATTATTCTAACTGCTTATCTTTCACCATGGCGACTCCATCATTAAGAATTTGTTGGTGAATCCACTGGAAGGAGACAAATCAAATGGTTATGGAGGCTATCCTGGCCAAAAGGTTTTCCCCACTAAATTTCTCAGCCATAGCTAGTTATCCACATCCTGTGCCTCAAATTGATGAATGGCAATATCTGCGGCCCAGATTTTATCAAGGTGAGAATGACAGCCCTCTTGATCATGTTCTAGAATTTCATGCTCTAATGTAGCAGCTCCACATCCAGCATGAATACATACGCATGAAGTTGTTTATGTACTCTCTTCATGCAGATGCTCGTATTTGGTATCACTCTCTCGAGCTTTCTAGCATTTCTTCGCTCAAAGAGTTTCATGTAGCTTTCAATATTCATTGTCAATAATTTTATTCCTCTAAGTTAATTTGTCATAGCTACTGTGAGGAATATAAAGACTGTGTTCTGGATATAATTGATTCTTATGAAGGTTGTGAGAATGAAGAAGATGCCTTGGAAGAGGAATCATCTCTTTCTCTTTCATGTTCATCTGCATCAGATGAAAACTTGGTTTACTATCTCAAAGGGTCGCAGGATGACCAAATCCTTTGTTGCACAGAAACGTCCAAACGCAGCATTCAAAAGCAGCCCATTTCCAGCTAGAAATACAAGTAGCGGGCGGGTTTATTTTTCCAACGACGAAGATCCCAGGAGCAGTTCAAATCAACGAGTCGCATGTATTCGGTATGTCAAAATTGCACGAGGATTAGTGGCTAAGCAGAAGCCCCGAAGTTGCAGATCAAGCACCATGCGTCCTCATCTAGCGGACGGTCACGATTTACTTCGGGACTTCGGGCTTCGGAAGTTTCGACATCTCCACTCTTGATTAATTTCTCCCAGAGTTGTAGATCAAGCGCCACGCGTCTTTCGGAGCGGACGGTCATGATTTACTTCGGGAATCCAGGTTTCCGGAGTTTTAGCTTCTCCACTCCCGATTTCATCCGGAGTGTTTTCTCCCGAAGTTAAAGATCAAGCGCCATGCATCCTTATCCATCGGACGGTCATGATTTACTTCAGGAATCCGGGCTTCTGGAGTTTTAGCTTCTCCCCTCTCGCTTTCATCTAGAGTGTTTTCTCCTAAAGTCTACCGATCGTTATCGCGTGTCCTTCCAAATCTATCGGTGGTAGTTTAATTCGGGTCTTCGGGCTTCGGGAGTTTCAACCTCCCCACTCTTGTTTTCCTCTGAAGTAGTTTATCCCGGAGTCCACAGATCCCTGTCGCGTGTCCTCCTCAGATCGACAATCGTCATTCACTTTGAAGCTCCATCTCTACATGCAGATTGCCCGCAAGCTATGAAGTGTCAAAGTACGTGGCAGTCATCAGTTCAGACATGCAGTGCTCTCATATGTCATGACACATGGCATCCATCTGGCGTCGACACATGTCACCTCTCTTTTCATGACACATCAGCATAGTGACATCAGGCCACAACGTCAAATCATCCTCCGAGAAATGTTCTTGTTCAGCGCCATCTCCAAGCGCAATTAGAATTATCCTAAAGTTGGCAGACGGATAAACTTTAGCGAGGGCGCTAAATTGGCAAGGCTACCCAGATCGCGGAACGCGACTAGATCAACGACCACACTTCATTGCGGGGATGCAACTTGCTTGAGCGTTAAAATCCTTAAGCGGTCCCACAATCAAAATCGTGGTATAGTAAAAGAGATATGTGGCGGAAGGTGGTGAATTGCGGGATCAAAAGAAGTGTGGGTCCAAACCGCCTTCAACAGCCCCGCATTCACGTGCTTATAAAACGAAAAAATATGAGAGCATCACGTGGCCACCCCCTAGGCATTAAGCCTTGTTATGATCCCGAAACAAAAAGCAGTTAATGAAAAAGGAGTGGTGGTTGAAACCTCGAATCACTCCATAAATAGAAGGCATGGAGGGTCTGGTTGTGGAGACAGAGTTGTCAGCCTAAGGTACCACGATGGACGTTTTTTCCTACATGACCATGTTGAGCTGATTTTGCGTCTGACAAGAGGATACATGCATAGTTTGACAGAGGAAGGCTCAGATGAAAGGCTTTGAATCGGATGGACAAATCACAATCCTAGTAGTTGTGGACCTATCTAATTATAAATAGATCAGTTCAAGATTGTGTTAGGGGGTCGAATGGTTGAGAAGAGCTCCCTACTATGTAATTTTTGATGCCAGAATTGTTCTCTGGTTATGTATCAAATTTGAGACTTTCGCATTAATAGAAGTCAGCTTCTTTCATCTCTTTGTTTAAATTGTGATGAAACACTCGGGCATGGAGGATCCAATCGAGGGTTGTGGCTCTATTGTAATGTAGGTTTGATTATAGTATTGTTGTGACCAATTTTAGTTAGCTTCTTTGTTATCTTATTTCCCCTTCTATTGAAAGACTGGAGCATGGAGGATCCAGTCAAGTTGTTGTAGTTGCATGGTAATGTAGGTTTGATTATTATGATGCTATGACACATTTCAATGTCTGAAACTTGAGCTCAAGAGTGCTCTTGAGCCTGAGTTTTTCTTCACCAAGTTGCTTGAAAGTCGGATGCTCATAGCAGTCTTATTCACCTCTCTCACCAAGTCTTCCTTCTGCTCACACTTAAACTCAAATAACTGACTAAAGTTAATGAGGACCTCACTTCCCTATGCATTGCTCGTCCAGTTTCTGTGTTAAAATCATTCTTGTACTGAGTTTCATCCATTTGACCTCCACTCATAAAACCAACATACACCAAACATTCTGATGGGTAGTGGGCTTATTCTCTTGCAATCTGAGGGTGACTCTCAGTGCTAACAATCCATATAGCTCATGGTTGATGTTTAACTTTCTGAGGGAAAATGCTCTTCCATATCTCACAAATGTGAGTGGAAGAATGGCCTAGATGACTCAATTTGTATCATGATATTGTTTATGCGGGTTGATATCAAATGATATGATTGTTGAAGAGATTGCATGTCTCGAGACAGTAGTTGTGTGTTATTATGATGGATGTGATCCACTGGTAGTGACTGTGTGTAACTGGTTAGTAGCAGTGTGCTACTAGGAGTAGTTGTGTACCACTGGATAGTAGTTGTACACTACTATGGATAGACACAGTTGTGTTCTATTGGATGGAATTATAGTAGCAGTATGCCACTATTTGAGTGCAATGGAGACTACCACTAATGTTGGAGTTGATTTCCAGCTAGATGGATAGTGAGTGTGT
>ML808586.1:0-14429 GCA_009831015.1 Picea engelmannii | reverse complement strand
TTTTTTTTCCTAAATATCTAAAATGATTTATTTCATATCTCATTGGTTGTTGAATTAGATGTCTTATTGTAGAGTTGACGAAAGATTTCTTGGAATTGATGAATTAATTTAATTCTCACACGTTTTGGAAAGTGATTATATAGGTCGACAACATAATCTAATCCTTGTAGACATTGGTCTCGTACACTTTGGCTTACCTCCAACCTCGAAGCATTATAGAGACTAGTGTTTTCTATTCTTGGATTAAGTGTCTCTTCAAAAGCTGGTATATATCTTCGCCGCAGTATATATCCCACGCTTGTTCCAATTCCAATTCCAATCAAGATGCCAATTCTAATCAAGATGCATATCCACATGACGTACACATTTTTCCAAGAACTGAACAAAAGTCTAGCCACATCAATCATTGAACATCCAACCGACATTGGCAATCTCCAATAGGACCGATACATATTGATTGCAAGTGACCAAGCAAATGAATGAAAACCATAGTTGTGACCACGATAAATTAAAAACCCGAAGCCAAAGATTGATTATCAACATCAACTAACCTTAACTAATTATCTTACAACCAACAAATAATGCTACCATGCAACTTTCTTATAATTAATTTATAATAAAATCAAAATAAATATATGTAGAAATACTTTTAACATCATTTACCCCCCAAAAAAGACTCTATTTTTAACTTCAACATATAACTTGTCAATTTTTATCTTATTAGAAGGACTAAGTAGATCTTAGTCCAATATCAAAAACATACATACAATGAATCCTCTACTAGAAGGACTAAGTAGATCTTAGTCCAATGTCAAAAACATACATACAATGAATCCTTTACTAGATTTAAGGCCACATTGATGACTCAACGCAAGGGATTTGATGAGTAAAAAGTGCATTTGTAGGATTATATTATTATATAAATAATACATCGGATTAAATCAATAACGCTAGGTTCAACTCTTACGCAATATTAACAAAATATTTACTTCGTAGACTTGAAATTTAGCTTAAGAATGTCCATATTTCCATTCAATCCCCTCATGCTATGTTTCTTGATATACTTAGCAAAGAAAAACACTATATTGTAGATCCTTAAATTTAAAGTTTTAAGAATCGGTTAACAATGAATTATATCAATATAACTTTTATCAACTATGATTGTTATGGTTAATATAGTCAATTACAATGAACGTAGTGGACTATGGTAAATCGTGGTTAACAAAGTTAACAATGATCAAATAACATAACATAGCAAACACATCGAATATAGTTTAGCAAAAGTCAATACTTAACCATTATCAATATATTCAACTATAAACACCATAATCAATTATGCTTAACATAATTAATTATAAAATATTATTTTTATCAACATTATTAATATATTCAACTATAAACACCATAATCAACTACACTTAACACAATTAACTATAAAATATTATTTTAGATCAAAATTGAATGAAAAAGTATTTTAGATCAATATAATCAACTATCAACTATGCTTAACATAATTAACTATAAAATGATATTTTAAATCAAAATTGAATGAAAAAGTTATTGTAGATCAATATAATCAACTATTGTTGACATGTTCAACATCCATGATGAACATACAAAGCATGGTCAACATAGTCATTAATGTAATTAACATAATTAATGTTAACCTTAAACAATATTATAATTAACCATAATTATGTTCAACCATATCATAAATGTATTCCATATTCAGAATTGATTTTTTTTAAATGTTTATAAAAGTTAAAAATTATAACAAAATAATACAACATGGTTTATATTGTTCTAGTGTTTGAATTTTTTTAATCAAAGTTAAATAACGAAGATCTGACATGAAGGGAATTTTGTAATAATTTGGTAGGCTTTTGGATGAAGAAGAGGAGAGGAGAGGAGAAACTTCTTAACGATCACAATATGTATAAAGATTTATTATAAAATTAGAGATATTATAAAAAGAAAAAATAAATACAATTTGTCATCAGTATTTATATTAAGTTTATATATATATATTAAATTTAATTTTCTTTTCTTATATATACAAAATAAAAGTAATGAAATTGCAATAAATTATTAATAAGTTAATTAAATAATTAGTGGAAGGGGTTATCTCAATCAATTGTTGCTAATGTTGTTAGGCATTTGACTAGTTTTGTGCAACAAGTTCTCACTTCGGTGCACTAGCCTATGCCGATGAATTTACTAAGAATGTCATCCATAAGTCTGGGGAAGCATCCCTTGTGATTTCTTGGAAAAAAAGTTAATGAGATACTTGTTATTACTCTTGAATTAAAATAATTATCACATGTCAATTGGGTGTACCTCAAGTGGTTGTGATAAAAAATTGATACACTACTCAGACTGGTTCAAATCCCACTTTGTGACAAGTTTGTTCTTACTGAGATAATTGTAGCAAATACCATCTTCCATCTAAAAACCCAAGAAAAAGGAAGAAATCTATACAATGACACTAACAAAGTACCAACTTCTTCATTCTTCACTTAAATACAAAATGGTGAGAGATTTTTACATTCAACATTCATTTTATCTATTATGCAATTGGATGAGATTAATATCATTCTCCAAAAATAAGTATAGATGTTTCTATGTTTAAATAACTACATTTCTATAAATGTTGTTAAGTAAAAAAAAGGTCAATGCTAATGTGATGCTTACATTTCTAAGACTTTAAACACTAATGTATACTTTTCTATAGACATTATCATGGATGTTTTTAACATTTCCAATTTGTCCATTTATAGAGTCTCAACCTAAGGATGTTTCTAGCATCATCTCAATCGTGGGAATGTTCGGTAACATTTATGGACATTTCTATCATTGTTATTATGGATATTTCTTTAGTTGTAATAGAGCCATTGTGAATATTTCTATCATTGTTATAATGGATATTTCTTTTGTTGTAATAGAGCCATTGTGAATATTTTTATGGTGGAAAATATCAATGTTTTTATGGATATTATTTGGTTGTAAATAAACAATGTCACTTTCTTTTAAAATGATTACCTTGATTGTCATTAAAAGAAAAACAATAAGAAATTAAAAATATATATTAATTTGGTGGTAATTTGGATGGTATCTTCTCTACAATCTTATTATCTTATTAGTACATTTTTCTCCAATTTTTTTAACTTATTTTTTCTCATGTATTATCATCTCGAGATTTCTTTTGGGTGAAAACCCTCTCATCTAGTAAGCTATGAAGTTTTGGAGCTATTTTTTATTTACAATAGAAATTTCCATCAACACCAACTAAGATATGTTTACTAATTGACTAAGAGAGTGTGCCTAATTTCCCATGTATGTGGACCCGAATCAAAAATATATTATTTTCTAGTCATTCTAGTTATTGTAGTATTGAATATAATGTGTTGAGATTACCCCCCCCCCCTCACACACACACAGATATATAAAGTTTGTTAGTAAAAAAAATTGTTATAATATAACTTGAGTGGATTTAATGGTTAAGAACACGTGCTTCTTTTTAGGAGGTTACAGGTTCAAATCCAAAGGAGGGTAAAGTATGTACACCTCCATAGATTTAAACAGTCAAATCGTTGTATGAAAAGGATCCCTTATCCCACAAACAAGAGGATCTCATATATCAATTTAGTATTTAACTTACCATAACCTTAAAATTATATATATATATATATATATATATATATATATATATATATATATATATATGATTGCATATTTTTATTATCATTATATACAAATAACTATATTATATATATATATATATATGATTGCATATTTTTATTATCATTATATACAAATAACTATATTTTCATGATGTTCTAATGGTGTTAATGAGTTTTTTGTATTCAATCTCATAAAGAGTTTATTATAATCATGGATAACAATTAAAGATTTTATTATAATCATGGAAATATATTAAGATCAATAGTTACTCTTTAATAGCATCTATCCCTTCATAGATGAAATGACATCCACAACATATATGAAAGTCATTAAGAAGTTTTGTGGCAAAGGGTCTAACCAATGGAAACTCAGATGAAGCCGATCCTAATTGAGAGAGAAATTTCAATAAATGTGAAGGAATTAAGCTAAAGTACTGGAATGGAAATATTATAAGAAGTCATATAACAAGATGAGGGTCATTATCATGCTTAATTTGAAATATTTAGTGTCACTCCATGTCACAGACGAAAAGATGATGAAATAAAACTTATGTTTAGAACAAGTTGTACTCGAGACAAAGGCTCATATTTTTGAAAATAAATTAAACAGAAATAATAACTTACCATATGAAAACCATGAAGGCAATTTTTTTATGAACTTGTAGTGGTCAAAGTTGATATGGATCAAATATGATTATTCGATATTAATATGAAAATCTAGTGATGTTGGGGAATATAAAGAAGTTATGGTTGAATGATTGGTTGGTGTAGGTTGGGAAAAGGGAGGAGAATTGAGTGTCCATACACATAATCAATTCCAACCTACCACAAGTAATAAAAAAAGAAGGCATCAATCAAAAATCCCTATATGCACCAAAATGAGGTTAAAATAGAGTATGGAAACTATTATGTCTTTTTGTTCGAACATGTACCATAAATCATGCTACAATGAAGCATAAGTAATGTGAAACATATTATGATAGTAAACTACCATCAACCATGGAAAACACAATGAATATCTCACTCAACAATACATCTAATTGGGTCCATGCTGAAATGGGGGAGTTCACCAAAGTGTTGTGATGTTGGAACCTTGACCTCTTAATGTTTCTCAATAACAAGTAATAATGCATTTAATTCGAATCTTGACCTCTTAATGTTTCTCAATAACAAGTAATAATGCATTTAATTCGAATCTTCACCTCTTAATGTTTCTCAATAACAAGTAATAGTGTATTTAATTCAAGGAGTGTCACTCAATCATATCATAGGGAATCAATATTGGTTTGGGGTGAACAAGGAACCCCATAGAGTGGATAACGAAGGTAAACTCGTATTCAAAGGAATTGTTTGAAAATAAAGAGAACAAGCCTAGATCAATAATTGTCTAATATCCTATGGGCATGCACCTTAACATAAACAAATAAAAAGAAGAAAATAGAAGAGAAAAGAGTACCAAATTTATAGTGGTAAAACCACTACAATGTCAAAGATAAACATCCATTGTCAAAGACAAATTACTTCATGAATCTCTAAAACACTATTACAATAAGTCTCCAAGACTCCTCAAGCATAGATATCATGGTGACCCATAACGATGGATGATCCACCAATAGATCTCAATGATTCACAAAAAAAATAGATGAATAATACCTCAAGAACTCCTCAATGTATATGCCTCAATAGTGAGAAGACCAACATAATGAATATGAAATAATAAAAAGTAACCTACCAAGTAACTTTGTTTCTTATATTATGATCCAGGCAAGGTGATTAAGTTTCTGCAAAGTTGGAGAGATATGTTTCTGATCTAGCCAAAGATGTATCCAGGGAAATTTTCCAATACAACTACTCTTAAAGTAGGCTTGGATATCATTTCCCAATTTTTTTTGTGGAAAGTGTGGCTTGCTAGAAACCACATTTTTTTCCTTCTAGCTTGCATTACCTTGACTTATGTAGCCAACCAAGTGATGGGCCTCCTTCAAGAGATAATTTTCTCCTCTATAATTTGAACCATAATCTTAGAATATTTGGAAATAGGTGAGTAGAAGTGGATTAAAGCCTTGCTTATTGACAAATCTATAACCCCAAGTTTCAAATTAGAAAGGTTGTCTAGGTATATGGATGGAAAATTTGACTCGAAGAACAAGAGTTCCAAAATTGGAAATTGGATAGGAATCAACACATTATATTTTTTGTTGGGGCCTCCAAGAGCAACCCAAGGGTCGCAGCTATGAGGGGGATCCTTTTTTATCAAGGAGGAAATTGTTGAAGTTTGAGTAGCTTCAGAAGATATTCTTATTGTATTTGACCAAGACAAAACCTTAAAGAATATTATTATATTATATTTTTTAATATAGCCCTATTGTTCCTTTGTAAAAATCGGCCCTATTGTGCCTTGACAAGTAAAAATGTAAAATAAAAGGATAAAGTGACAGGTCGGCCCAGACCTAATTTTAGGCTGGCAAACTACAATTTATAAGGGAGGCTAGCGCCTCATTTGAATACACACAACACTAGCTCTGTAGCTAAGAGGATAAGTGTGCAAGTCTTAGAGGGAAACACTACTTTGTTATTTCTCTCTTGGAGAGAGGCATTGTTCTTGGTTGTTGAATCTATATTGAAGAAGTTTGTTGGGTTTTTCCCTTAGAGGGTTTTCCCAGGTTAAATCTTGTGTATGATGTAGATGTTATTCTTTCAGTGATCATTTATATGTAGTTATTTTGCTAGTCATTTAAAAGTAAAAGAGTATAGAAAAAAATTTATAGCGCAAATTCCACAATGACTCAGTTCAAGATGATTCCAGAACCCTATCTTGCGCAAGTTGTATCTCAGAAATTATAAGGCCTCAGGAGCTGAAATTTTAAGCCAACGTATCTTGATCCGTATACTAAATATCCTCTAATCCGTTCCTTCTGAAATGTTGTAGAAAAAAAGTTATAGCGAAAATTCCAAGGTGTCTCAGATGTAGCAACGAAACCCCAAGACCTTGAGCTCTGATACCATATGTTAAGAACCAAATATCAATATAGCATAGAAAAACCTTAGAATAAGTACTCAATGCCTTGAAAAATAGAGAAATTCAGATAATAAACCTCTTCGAGGGGGCAACCTCCTTATGCCCACATAAATGTACAATTCCAAGATGATTCCAAATGAAAATGTCTCTTTGGTATATATAGGAGACTAGGAGGTATAATTACAACTAATGGAATAAAGCCGACATAAATAAAATAACATTACTAATGTAATATGCCCCAATTAAGGGGTAATGAGACAATATTAGGGCTTAACAAAACCTTAGGAAAACAAATTCCTAGGTGTGTGTGAAGTAACTCCAAAACCCCACTTGAACATCATTATGGTGAAAATAAAGAATGGGTCCCAGCAACGAGGCCATGTTAGGTACCCAAATACAAAATATACACTGAAATAAACAAGGAAAGAGGGAGCCCGCAGGGGTATGGTCTAGTGGCCATCGGACGTGCTGTTAAGGCATTTGTGTTGCTAAGCAGGTCACGAGTTCAAACCTCGTCTTATCTAGAGGCCATGCTTATGGGCGGTGTGGTTCTCCCTAGGGGTTATAAGGCAGCCGGTGGGATTCGACCCCGTGTCACGCGAGCCAGATATCGTCATCGTTACCAATTCCCCTAGATACAAAAAAAAAAAAACAAGGAAAGAGGGAAAAACTCATGGGAAAATCCCCCCTCAAATTACAATGCATAAAAAAATGAGAAAGAACAAAAAGAAGTTGCTAAGCAACTATGTCCTTCACTCCAATAAGACCTCGCAACTGTGCAAGTTTGTGTTCGTTGAAGATTTTGTTGAATATGTAGGTGTCTGCACGGATCTGATGAAGTAGATGCATCATTGATATGTCCACACATATCCACATTCTCTTCTTGTAATGAAGAAGATCCAAATAAATTTTGGATGAAACTTTGAAAACCGTGCGGCCGTTTCCGGAACAATGCTGAAATTTTGTTGATTTTAAAATGATCATAACTTCACTTCCCGGACTCCGTTTCGGATGATTTTTTTTTTTAAATTGGATATTTTCCCGACATGAATTCAAATATCCAATTTTTTTTTGCAAATGTTGCTCAGAAAATATCATAATTGAATCTGATGTGCACGGCTCCCTTTTGTCTCATGAGATGCATGCATTACGCATGGAAAAGTGTATGCTTGTGACCCCTGAGATGCATGCCATATATTTTCCACATGAAATTTAGAAAACAAATCTGAAATGGAGTAGACATTATCTGCAATTAATGGAATACAAATTTGTGCAGATACTTGTGTAGAAGGCTCTTCAAACTGAGATGATTTATCTTCCAGTGGTTTTTCTACATTCTCTATTTTGTCAACCTTTTGCATGCAGTCTTAACAATCTTCTTTATTCTCAAATAGAACCTCCAATCTGGTCCATAATTCATTTGGAGTTGATTTTTGTGATTCTTCATATACTTGATGGAAAAGTGCGGGAGAAACAAACATGTAGATACATCCTATGGTCATATATTGTCTATTGAGAAAGTAATTTTTCTCATCAGCGGAATCAGGCTCTACTTCTGTTGTCAAAGTTATATGGTACAAGCCTCTGCATCTGAGTTGAATAAAAATGTTTGGCTTCCATTCCAAATAGTTATGAGGAGTGAGAAGTTTGGTCGGTGAGTAAAACATAGATTCCATCTTTCCATGTTCTTCAATCTTCAATACCTACAATAATAATTTGGTGTATCTTTTCTTAGCAGTATGTGGGCTCTAATACCATGTAAATGTGTTGAACCTGCACATAATAGATCTAGCTAGAAAATACCCCACACATTTGCAAAGAGAAATTGAGAAAGAAGAAGCAAGAGAGAAAGAATGGAAGAATTCTCATTAACAGTATTCCACACACAAAGAGTGAATAATTTACAATAGATATAGGATACATGAGTAACTAATGTGCCATAGTGGTGGTCTAAAGTGATCTGGACACACACCAGCAGTTACGCGAGTAAACTGACACCTAGTCTAGTCTCTCAGGAAGTTACAGGAATGAACTGCCACCTAGTCTAAGTTAATTAGTCTATCAGTCTTCATTTAACTGACTGAAATAGAGTGAAGTGAGGAGGAGATTAGGGAATCATGAGTAATGTGCTAGTCTGGTGATGATCCCAAGGACAATGTGCATTAGTTGGTGATGATCCCAATGTTGCATGGTGACAAAACCAATGCAGCATCTAGACTCCACTCAACTAGTCAAACTGATGTGAAAATTGAAGAGAATATTTTCCTAGAGAAATATTCTCCCTAAACTTTAGGAGACTAGACAAAGACTAATAAACATAGGAAAAACCTTAGGAAAAAGAAATCCTAGGTGTGTGTAAAGTAACTCCAACAATATTGAGATCAACAGAGATGTAACATTTGATGAAGATGCAGCACTCAAAAGATCAAGGAAATTCTAGATTGAAGAAGTATATGAAGAAGAACCTGTAGCTCCCAAAGTTGTAGAACCCATAAAGGAAGTTGCAGTTACCCCTGATGATGATATTCCAGAAGATCATGATATTATATAATATCAATAACCTCCCCGTATGACGATCTCTCACAATAGAAAGTCAGCTTGGGCGAAAGAACTTATTCAAGACGCAGAGAAGTATGGTGCCCCAGAAGGAACCATGAGACAAAGCAAGAAACCTAAGTCATTCTCCAGTTGTATGGCCTTGATGTGTGATCTCGTAGAAAATGAACCTACTTGCTTTGAAGAAGTCGTTCAGAAGAAAGAATGGATGGACGCCATGAAAGAAGAATACTAGTCCATTATAAAGAATGATGTATGAGAATTAGTTCTCAAACCAAGGAACAAAGATGTGGTATCTTCCAAGTGGATATACAAAATAAAACATGCAGTAGACGAAAGTATTGAAAAACATAAGGCAAGATTTGTGGCTCGTGGTTTTCTCAAAAGGAAGGTATTGACTATGAAGAAACATTTTCTCCTATATCCAGATACACTTCTATTAGAACCATCATATCACTTGCAACTAAAATGAAGTGGAAGTTACAACAGATGGATGTGAAAATGACTTTCTTAAATGGTGTTATTTAAGAATAAGTGTATATAGAATAACTACAAGGCTTTGAAGTTGAAGATATAAAGACTCATGTATGCAAGTTGAAGCAAGCTCCTAGAGCTTGGTATGGTAGAATTGATAGTTTTCTGACAGGCTTGGGATTTACCAAGAGTAAATTCGATTATAACCTTTACTTCAAGGTTATGAATGATGGGTCGGTTATATTGCTACTATATGTGGATAATGTATTCTTTACATGAGAAGAAAATCACATCACAGATTGAAAGAAGAAGCTTGCTACAAAGTTTGAGATGAAATACCTAGGACCGATGCATTATTTCCTAGGTCTTGAAGTTTGGCAGAACCCAAAGAAGATCTTCCTTAACCAAGGGAAGTGTGAAGTTTAAATACTGAAGAGATTTGACATGTTGGAATGTAAATCCATGAACACACCCATGGAAACAAATTTGAAGCTCCTAGTTGATACTTCGTCAGAGTTGGTTAATGCTACTCTATACAGACATATTATTAGATCGTTCATGTATCTGACGAATACCAGGCCAGATATATGCTTTGTTGTTAACACCTTGAGTCAATATCTGGTGGAGTCGATATGTTTTCACCTTGTAGATGCAAAGCATGTGATGAGATACCTCAAGTGTATGTTGGATTATGGTCTTTGTTACACTGGATATCATGACTTCAGACTATATGGTTATACTAATTCATATTGGGCTGGAAGTGCTTCCGACAGGAAGAGCACTTCAGGATGTTGTTTTAGTCTAGGGTCAGCCTTGACTTCATGGAAAAGTAGGAAGCAATCAAGTATTTCTCTCAGCACAGCATAAGCGGAGTACATGGCAGCATGTTCCACCAGCTGTGAAGCCATATGGCTTCAGAAGTTGTTGACGGGTTTGTTCGATCTAGAGATGGAAGCCACTGTGATTCTATGTGATAACCAGAGTTGTATAAAAATGACGGAGAACCTAGTGTTCCATGATAAGTCGAAGCACATAGAGATCTGGTATCACTACATTCGGGATATGGTGCAGAGGGGAACTATAAAGCTCCAATATGTTGGCACAAATGAGTAGGTTGCAGATGTGTTAACCAAGCCTTTATCTCATGTGAAGTTTGAATAATTCCAAGACAAGCTTGGTGTTGTCCGAAAGGACCTCCCTTGAAAGGGGGAGTGATGTTAATGATACTATGGTATCCTGACCAACAGCAGGTAGCTCCGTTAGGATTTTATATCCTAGGGGATTGATCATCCCTGGATAGATCCCGAAGGTCCGGTAAGGATGGTGTGTTAGAGTACATGTGCATGTATATGTCAGTTGTGGTCAGTAGTGGTCAGTAGTGGTAGATCCGTTAGGATTTTGTATCCTAAAAAATATTATGATTTATGGGCAGATCCCGAAGGTATGGTAAGGACGGTCTATCAGAGTACCGCGTGGTAGCTTCTAGGATTTTATATCCTAGGGAATCTTATGATTCCTAGGCAGATCTTGAAGGTCCGGTAAGGACAGTCTGTCAGAGTACCACAAATGTTGTTGTTGATGCACCTGCCTCACTCTGTTGCCACGTGATGATGATGTTGTTATTTCAGCCTCGTGTTTTTTATGATGTTTTTGTTCTAGCTTCATGCTATTGATGTTGATGTTTCAACTTCATGTTGATGGTGATGATGTTGTTACTTCGGCTCCATGTTGTAAACGATGATGATATTGATGATGAGAAAAATTTTTGATGATTTATAGATGTGTCAGTCAGTGTTCCAGATGTTGATGATGATGTTGCCTCTCCTTCTCTTGATGATGTTGTATTGAGTCATGTCGGTAGAATACCCTTCTCGTTAAGGGGGAGTGTTGAAATATTGTAACTTCGAAGAATATTCTAATTATATTTGAGTTATTATCTTATAGATCAAATCCCCCTTTGCATATCAATCATGTCGGGTCTTGTATAAGATCAAATCCCCTTTTGCGGATTGGTCAAACCATATTTATATGGTGGTATTTCTCAAGTCGGCCCCTAGTGTTTATAAAGTGGTTTTAACCACTTCTATAAGTTGGCCCTACTAAGTGAAGATACATGACCCTAGCGCCTCCTCAACTAGTATTTATATGCGAGGATGGTGCCTCACTTGTACACTCTCACACTCACTCACCTAGTGCGCATATCTTGAAGGCAGTTGTAGTTGCGGGAGGAAGGAGAAGAGAGGCGCATGCTCAGTCTTAGTTTATTCTTGGTGCTTTGGTCTTAGTCTTGACATTGTATTGGCAATCTATTATTGAGGAAGTTTTTGTTGGGTTTTCTCCCCCATGAGGGTTTCCTAGGATAAAATGTTGTGTACCTTGTGATAGTGTTTCTTTCATTGATCCTCTTTATGTTGTTGTTTTGGAAATGCATTGAATGCTCATGTAATTTGGAAATAATCTAATAACAGCACTAAAACTTAACAACTATAAGATAAATTTATTCAAGATCTTATAAGGTTGAGATCGTATTCTCTAAATCAGTTTTCATGTCAAGAGAGCATATTGTTTTAAGTTTAAAATATAGGTTAGAAAGGATACTTGTCTCAGAAGAAAAGAAATCCAAGTGGAACAATAGAAAGACTCAAATTTTCATATCAACTTTGGCATTTTTATTATTGTCACTTAAGTAAGTATTGATAAGTACTTAGTAAGCTTATACTACTTAGTGTACTTATTTGCAAGCATGAACTAACACCTCCTCTAGGAGATATTTCTTGTTCTTGTTCTCAAACAATATCATCTTAGTAATGCTACCAAGAAACTATCCTTCATATGAAAGATGTTGTATCGGAAACAATGTTGTTCTTGTTGTCTTAGGTAGGTTATTTCATGAAGGCTATCATGAAGATGTCTTTCCAGGCTTGTATCAATTGCCTCTATCCTTGCCCTTATTCTTGTTTCGATTTCCTATCATAAACATATGGTCTTGGATCTTTCTTTTGTTTCTTGTCTTGTTTTGGGAAGGTACCCTTGTGAAATATGTTGACAAACCTTGATGAACAATCTTTGTGGAAGTTGTCACTTTCCAGAAAGCAAAGAGAGATGCAGCAGAAGGAAGCATGGACTCTCTCAGATAGAGGGAATTGATTGCAGAATTCCAAAAACATGCAGTCTCAGAATAAAAACAAGGAAGTTCTAGATATTGTCCATTCAGACATGAAGTCGGGATTAGGAGGGAGTTAATCCCCAATGATATGGTCCATTGAAGAATATGTGAAGACTTATAAATGGAAGTTTTGATAGATACAAGGTGAGATTCGGGGCTAGAGGGTTCTCCCAGAAGGAGGGAGAATACTATGATGACAAGTTGTTCTAGTAAACCAGATATACCTCTATCTGAGCCATTATATCTCTTGCAGTATCCATGGATTGGATTTTACATTAGTTGGATGTAAAAGACTATTCTTCCCAATAGAGAAATTGAGGAAGAAGCTTATGTAGAGCAACCTCAAGGTCTTGAGGTATACCAGAAAGAGACCCATGTATGCAGATGGAAGAATACCTTGTATGGATTCAAGCAACTTGATGTAGAGCATCTCATATATAGCAGAAGCATGGTGAAGACTTCCTATGACAGAGGAAGTGAATCAGAATGGTTATTCAATAGTTTGGGATGATGGATTGCAAATCCATAGCAAACTTCCATGATGACAGATCTGAAGAAGTTGAGAGACTTTGATCCAGAAGACGCATCCATGTGCCAACAGTTGATTGGCTCCTTGATGTATTTGGTGAATACCAAGTCGAGCATTTTCTTTGATATGAACATGTTGAGCCAGTTCCAGGTGGAACCCAGACATGAGCATTGGATAGTTGCAAAGCATGCCTTGAAATTTCTTCATGGGGCGTTTGAGTTATGATATGTAGTTGCATGGATTTATCAATTCAAATTGAGCAAGGAGTGCAGATAACAGAAGAATTACTTCTTGGATATGTTTCCGTTTGAGTTTTGACACAACATCATGGGCTAGAAGGAAACAAAAGTTTGTTGCACTCAACACTACAGAAGCAAAGTATATTACAGATTATGATTCTTGTACAGAAGCAGTGTGGCTCTGTAAGTCAATTTCTGGATTTTTTGATCAGGTGCTAGATTCGATCGTGATATATTGAGATAATCAAAGTTGTGTGAAGCTTTCAGGGAACCTGATGTTCCATGACAGGTCGAAGCACATTGAGATCAAGCATTATTTTCTCCATGATAAAGTCTAGAGGGGAGAAGTGGTTCTCCACTATATCTCCACAAATGAGCAAATAGCAAATATTTTGGTAAAGCCTTTGTCCAAGATGAAACATTTGCGTACTTAAGAGACAAGCTGGGACTCGTGGAGATGACTTCCTTATTGGAAAGGAAAGTGATTACTCCCAGGTTGGGAGGGAGCAATGATATGTTATTGATATATGGGAATTCATTTTCCAGTTCGGAAAATGGTCCAGGTTTGGCAGTCACTTTCTAGTACGGAAAAGTGGCCCAAGTTTTCTGACGGATGGTCATTTTCCAATTTAGAAAATGGTCCAGAGCAGACAGTCATTTTCCAATTTAGAAAATGGTCCAGAGCAGACAGTCATTTTCGTAATGAAAATGGTCTAATAGATTGTTGATGTACCATAGACAATGATTCCCCTTGTGGCTAGTGTGG
>ML808585.1:197582-209898 GCA_009831015.1 Picea engelmannii | reverse complement strand
CTCATGAGAGTGTCCTTCCTAGATTATTTTTTTATGAACTCTCTCCATCTCTTCTTCCAGTTTTCTTTTTTCTTCTTGGATATTCTTGAAGACCTCTTTATTCCATTTCTTGAGGCAATTTTTTGTGAGTTTCAATCTTTGATGAAATTGATACATATTTGTTCCATATATATCTTGGTTCTCTAACCACCATTATGTAACTCCCTTCTTGAATTATGTGTGTCGAAGCCATAATTGTTTTAATCTAAAAGGCTTAGGGTGAAGAGTCATACAATTGTCCCATCTAAGGGAAATGGATGAGTGGTTTGAGCCATAAAAAGGATGAATGTACACATATATGACTTGTATTGCTTGGTAGAAGGCTTCCGAGACCATAAATATATCCAAGTGTTTAGATATATAATTGTTTCCTCCTCTCCTATTAATCCAAGTGTATATTCCCCCTGTCGGGAGGATATCAATAAGAAAAAGTTGATATGCTATCTCATTGAAAGTCTAATTCTTTGTATCCATCTTGTACACTCCTCCTTTATGGTCTTCCAAAGATGTTATTAATTGAAATATACCCCTATGATCCATTGTTGATCTTTCAATAGAAGGACTAGGTTCAAAATCTCGCTTAGGAAGTCCATTTTAGTTGTGGGCGTCAGGGGACCATAAGAATTGGACACATAACCTTGCTTGTCCGATCCTAATTTTTTATATAATATTGTAATTATTCTATTGGATTAGGACACCACATCCACCTTTACATTATTTGGATTCTAGAGGAGGAATATCCCCCTTGAGGCCCCTTTGACTTCAATGCATTCCACTTCACAATGTTTCTATATTTTTTTTGCTATTTTTTTCATATTGATGCTATCACACTTAGTTTCTTTCAACATTACTATATAAGTTTTTTTATAGATCTATTCTTTTCCTGAAAATTCTGTGTTTGGATAATGCATTCAGTCCCCTCATATTCTAGGAAATATTCTCATAATTAACATTTGGTTTGGGGTAAGAAGTACCTATCTGGGAGTCCCACAACTTGACCAGAGTTGATGAGTAAAGCTCATGTTTCTTCTAAGACCTGTATATGGGTCTTTTGTCCCTTTTTTGTCTCCTCCCCCCCATTTTTTTGAGGTACTCATTGGATTCATTTTAAATCCTGATTTTCCTGAGGTTGAAGTTATATTTTCTTTGTTGATTCCCTTGCTCTTTCCTTTGAGAAGGTCCATTTTTATCTTGCGTAATTGTTCCACCTGCATGTTTTTAAGCGCTTTATTCCCATGGTCTACTATTGGATCCTTGATATCTACTTCCATGTCTTTGAGCACTGTATTTTGAGTGTTACCCTCCTTATTTGTCTCTTCTTGAGAGTCTTCATTATCATTCAGATCTTGCATATCAATTCCACATGTTTTCATCAGTGGGATTACAGTGCTCTAAACAATGTGATGTTATTTTTAGATCTTTTATTGCTTGACTTCTAAAATTTTCTCTACCTTGGTTCCCTTCTATGTTTTCGGATACTCCCCTTCATTTTTTCCCACCTCGTGATCTTCCATTTCTAGGGCCTGGAAACTATTTGAGTCCTTCTTGGAGGATTCCCCGGTGGGCTTGTTTCCTTTTTGGACCACTTTTGTTTTGTTGGGGATCTTTACGAAACCTTCTACATCCACCTCTTCTTTACCTTTGTTTGATTCCTGCGATGCGTTTTGTGGGCAGTCTATGAAAAAGTGGTTGTGTTCATGACACTTTTGACATAGAAACATAATGTACTCATAATACATGGTCTAAAACCATTCATCGTCTTGGAAATAAATGACAATTACTTTCGGTAAGGCCCCTGCCACATTCGTATACACGCAGATCCTTGTGTAGGAAATATACCTTTCCATCTTTGTGATCTCAAAGTGTTTTAAAAAGGATCCTAGAGTATTTCTGATCTCTTCCAGTTTTTTCAGATGTCAAAACTCTTGAGGTAAATAGTATAATCTAATACACACCGAAGTTGTTGTGTAATCCTCTTTCTATGGGGAGAAACATTCCTTCCAATATCTCAGGTGAGGCCCTATTGAATTAAAGAAATAGGGTCCCTCATCAAAGACTTTATCTATTTCTTTAGTGTAGGAAAATATTAATGTAAATAAACCTTTGGACTCCAACTTAAGATCTATGTCCCCTTTGAATTTCCTTCGTGATTTTATCCATAACATTAGCACTTTTTATGAGGGCCAAGTTCCCACGAATTTCTCGATAACTTCATGGTCCTTCATGTACTTAATGTAGTTTCCAATCAAAGGATTTGTTACCTCGTACTATTGGTTCTCCACAGTCTTATCCAGATAGCCATTTTCCAGTCTCCTATCAGTTTTGTTGCTCATGTCTCTTGCAGTGGTATGTTGGTCATATTTGGGCAGACTACTATCTTTCTCCACCATCATGACATATCCTGATGACTTGTTGGTCCTGCCTTTCACCGGCTCCTTAAATGATTTATTTTTCTCTTGATTGTTTTCTACTTCAACTATTTTATCCAAATCCCTTGCCACCATTTCTAACCTATCATTCCTATTGAGATCTTGAATTTCTGTACTCCCCCCAACTCACATCACAGAACAAAATCCTAACCCTACCTCCCTAACCAGCTCCTCCTGCCATTATTCACTCACCCAAAACTTTCACCAGCATAAAGTGAGTCACGCTAATACCAAATCCATTATATATATCTCATAGAATATGCACTTCAAAATTCACAATAGCTTACAAAATTATACAATTTTCCAAGTCTAGGTATGGGAGAGTCAATATTACCCCCTATTGGGTGTGCTAGTACCCAAACCAAAAGGTATGTCCCAAGGAAACCATCATGGAGTATGTGTAATGGTAGTGGTATGGATTGGGGTTCACTTCATGGGGTGGATTTCATTGACATGAAAATCCAGGTATAATAGTCATCCTCATGAGTGCCTCTCTAGAGGGAGTACTAGGGAAATGAGGTACCTTTTCCTCGACACTATGTCTTTCCAATCCCTTATTTTCCTTTTTTTTTATATCTTTAACCTATTTTGTTTTTTTACATTTGATTTGCTAAGTCCTTTCATAAGATACGAATTCATTGCATAGGACTTGGGGTGATGGCCTCTTAACGAGGGGGTAGAGCTCATGATTCTTTATTTTTCTTGGTTTTTTAATACTTTACTTTTCTTGTTTGTTTCTTTTCACTGCATTTTGAATTGGGGATTTTTTCTCTTTCTATATCATTTTTTATAAAGCTTCATCAACCTCAGGCTTTCAAGCCCCTTCTTCTGATTGGATTATGAGGCAAAGACATTTTGGGGCACATATAACACCCAACCAAAAAGAAAGGACAAGATATAGGTGAAAAATGGAATGTGTTATTTAGGATAAATTATATGGACACATTACCCCCATTAAGGCCCCCTAGMAATGCAACTTTTCCCAAGTGTGAMAACACTTGAATAGAAAACAATAATGACCACCAAGGTGAGACAAGRAAAAAAACATAACTCTAAAGCATCATGATTCATTATTCAATTCAACCCATGATCACCATTATCATGCCTTGAGTATTAACATTATCACTCAATATCGAGTATCAGAACAATGTACCTATGTGTGTAAATTCACCATATCCTATGTTTAAGTTGAGTTGACCATGGAATGGGAGTCGTATGTGGGAAACTATCTATGGAGAGTATGGAATAACATCATTGGATCTGATGTCTGATATGCATATAATGGAGATAAATTTCCTCCTCTAGTTACCCCTAGAAGTGAGGGGGTAACAAGTCATACTCTTTATATTGTGTTTAATTGACACATTCATATGAAAAAACACATTCAATAGCTCATAATAACTATTATAAATAATAATAAAATTATATACATTATAAAACTAGGGCATTCCTGTTTGTGGAAATTAATGGTTCCTATTTTTGGGTAACCTAACACTCTATATTCTCTTCTTAGATTGACAACATTAATATTTTTCACCATCGTATGTGATTTGAAAACACCAAACGAGTTCTGATACCAATTTGATTCGAAATATCAACAAACTTTAATACCAATTCAACTCAAAAATCCTTGGATGTCAATTAGTTCATAAATACGCATAAACATTTGACCAGATTCAGGAAATTGAATATCGACTTGACTATTTGAAAAATATCATGTGAATATATTACTTATCCATAAACTTCATTAACTAATAAATATAACTTGCGGAAATAAGAAGTGCCAAAATGGAGAGAAATAAACCTCTTTTATTAATGCTCAATTGCCAAATTACAATAAAAGAGATTACAATGCCAAATTTGAAGTCATTCTTCAATTTTGTTACTCAATCCCACAAATAGAGGTCACTACTCAATTCCTCACGAAATTTTGAGAAAAATGAGTATAAACTCGACTATGTTCTCAACAGGCATCGAAAAAACCCTTTTTTCATGTATAATGAGACTGTGTGTCTCATACATGACAAATTGGACTAAGAATTTTCACACATAGAATTTTCACACAAAAATGAAATCACCATCAAATTCCTATGAAAATTATGAGAAAAATGAGTATAACCACTCTATACCTTTCTCAAAGAACTCAATGGCACAAAAAACGAGGAAAATCAAAACCGAGAACAACTCTTGCACACAAAATGAGAAAAATATAACTTGGCATGAACTTCAATGCAACATGCTCCAATATGACACAAATTTGCATGCTCGTACATTGGTTTTTGTGCCATTAAATAGACCTAGGTCGGGAAAACCACCAACCTAAATTTTGGGCTTTAGTTGTTTTAATATAAATATATTATTTATTGTTTGTTATAACAAACAACATTCATGGAACATTGGTAGGAGGATAAATTTAAGACTAAGGAATATTTCATGGAATATCTCCCATAGGTCATGGGTTTGATTCCCATCCAAGCCAACAATTTTTATTCTCCCTTAGCCATTATTGGCCAATCAGAGAGTGCCACGTTGCACTCTCTGATTGGTCCAACTGTCTGCACAGTTAGCACTCTGCCACGTCACCTGCTACCTGTACTTGTATGTATCTTCCACTTGGCTGCCAACTATACCTACCACTTTAGCGTAAAGATGACACGTGACACTTTTTTATTGGTCCACATGGGGGACTGAAAAATGCCAAAAATGAGTGACACATGGAAGCCTGTCATGTTTCCATGTCATCATGAAATCATATGTTAGTTGTATGACCTATATGGATAGGCCACGAGGCATCCCTTCTTTGACTTTCAACTTGTTTTCACCAAACTTTGTCTGGCCATAGCTTCTTCATACGAACTCTATTTGAGGCAATTTTTGCGTCGTTGGAAAGATATCACCGAGTTCTACACAATGAATTCATTTTCAAGAGAATTTGAGAAAATCAAATTTTGAGCATTTTGGATCCTCCTAGATCACTTTGAGAATTCCAGATCCTCCTAGGTCACACCTCTCCACTAAATAAATTTTGGACCTCCAAAAGTATGGATTATTCAGAAATGAAGTGAGAATGCTTACTCTTCACTTGTCTAGTATCATCCAACTTTCCTTCTTGGATAACAAGAAACTGACTCATAACAACCGTAATGAAGACTGAAACAACACTACTTACCAAGTTAACCATTCCCTTAAATTCACAAACTACGCCATTCATTGTTGCAGTAGACAACCATATTCCAATGATTAGTAATAAACTTAATAATAAAACTCATATACAAATGCAAAATAGAATGAACCATCAAAATATTTTCCCTTCTTAACAGGGACAACATCAACCAAAGGACTTGTTTTTCTTTCAACTGTAGGTTTTAAATATAGATCATGGATACTAGCATTAACCAACATGTGCCCTATAGTGAAAAATATCAAATTCATCTTCATCTGGTGAGCTCTCACAACGAAATCGATCCCATCCTTGAAAATTTGATACTTACTTTGTTCCCTATAGAAAATGGCCTTCCTGTCATATAAGTATGGAATTCCCAAAACCATCCCACAAATGTCAAGTGGAACCATATCTAACTCTACCTCATCAATGAAATTGGATGTGATCTCAAACTGTAACTCACATTGTTGAGTTACTTGTACCTGAGAATTATCACAAATCCAACCCAAATGATAGTGTCTCGGATGAGGCCTAGTTTCCAATCCCAAATTATGAAGGACTTTCTCTAAAATAACATTCACTTATGATCCATTATCAACAAGTGTATCAAATCTAGTGTGCTTTGAGATAACTCATAAATTATACAAGTAATTTATTTTCCTTCCATCAGGAATTACATTATCTTTTGAAGAAGAATTACATGAACTAAAAATTGCAAAAAAATATTTACCTTTGATGCCCATAGTTGTAACCTTAGTTTCATCCTCAGAATCTGATCCAAGATCCTGAACGATAGTCGTGGTATTCCTTTTACCATTTTTAGGCTGAGCCCACTTCGGTTTCAATTCTAGATGCAACTTCCAACAATGCTTCTCATCATGTCCTTTCTTCTCAGAATGAGAACATGTAGGATTATTCTCTTGATCCTTCTTCATTGTAGATGTCTTATTACTCTTCCCTTTTCCCTTCGACTGCTCCTCGAATTCATGTGGCTCGTATGACACATCCTCAACAACATGTTTTCCTTTGTTGGCTTGAAGATGTGTAGCTTGTACTGATACTTCATCAACATTAGTAGGATTAAAAATCAATATAGTATGGAGAATATATGGATGCATACCACCAATATAATTTAGAAGAGTTTTAGGAGTATGTAATGGAATTCCCAAAGATAATTCCTTCCTCTCAAATTCATGTGTATAAGCTTGAACATTTCTCCATTTTTCCTTGTCGTAAATGTTTCCAAGCAATCATTGATGTTTGCATATAAGCTAATGGATAAAATTTATTTCTTAATGCAGTAGTAAATTCAATCCAAGAAGAAATGATTTTACCATGTTGAATAAGATCAGCTTGTGTTCGACTCTTCCACCTATCAACGTTGTGCAATTCAAGTGAAGAGTAGCCAACTGTATCCTTGAAGTATCATGTATGATTTTTTGTACCCTACAATACACTTCAATCAGTTTGACTCAATTATACAACTTCTTTGCATTCAACTCTCCATTATAAGTAGGAAAATCAAACTTTACATCTAGCTTTAACAAAGGGAAATCGTGAGAATCATAAGACTTCTTAGAATGCTTTTTCCTCTTATGGGAAGAAAGTTCAATTTCATCAAAATAAGATTATGATGATGATGATGATAAAGATGATGGGGATGAAGGAGACCCTATAGGTTCTTCACCTTCTCCTTCTCCTTTAGATTTTACCATTGCTTGGACCACCTTCATTTTGAGGAGTTTCTCTTCATCTTTCTAGGTCTTCCAACAATTCCTTAACCATGGTTGTAATATCAAGGTACATCCTTCGAAATTCCTTATCAACCTCGGAAAGAACCTCTTCATGCTCCATTTAGTTCCTTCGATTGAAGGTCCTTGAACCAATTTTAGGATTATAACTTGTAATCTTGCCTTCACCTCGCTTAGACTTGGACATCATAAGCATTCACTTGCAAATAAATGTCAAAACTAGCTCTGATACCATATGATCTAAAAATACCAAACAAGTTCTGATGCCAACTTGATTCAAAATATCAACAAACTATGATATCAATTTAGCTCGAAAATCCTTACATATGAATTAGTTCTTAAATACACATAAACATCTTACCAGATTCAGGAAATTGAAGATCAACTTGACTATTTGCAAAATATCATGTGAATGTCTTACTTATCCATAAAATGTATTAACTGATAAATATAACTTGCGGAAATAATAAATGCCAAAATAGAGAGAAATAGATTGCTCGTATTAATGCTCAATTGCCAAATTACAATAAAAGGGCTTACAATGACAAATTTGAAGTCACTCATCATACCCCACCCTCCTTTGTATTTGGACCTGCAACCTCCAAGGAGGAAACACATGTCCTTAAATATTAGGCCCACTCAAGTTGTATAAAACAATTGAGGGACATGGGGGTGGATTTTGATCCACTTATGTGTGCACGGGTCATGATAATATTTAAAATATAATATCTCTGGGTGCAACCACATGTTCGACCACTACCTCAAGGTGCCCCATGGCTCAAGGTTAAGCCCTCGCAGGGATTGAACCTTGCTCAATGATGAAAAATTCCTCACTTTACAAAATCTTGATCAATTTGTATTATATACATATCTTTTAGACAAATTCCAACCCTTTAATTGTTTTATCATTAGGTTTATGAAATAATGCTTCGTTTTGATATGAAATAAGCAATCAGATCAAATTTACTCTAAGAAATTATAAAATGCACTTTCTTTTCCACCGTATTCACCAACACCTAAATGTAAATTTGTGAAGTAATGTAAATTTCATAAAATATATGCTTAGGATATCACTTTGCATCTCCTCTTCCAAATTCTAACTGATAAGAACACAATTAATGTGTATGCCAAAAGATATTTTCTAGGTAATGCAAATTCTTCTATGACTTTAATGAATGAGGGAGAGATTCAAATAACCTCTAGACATGTTTTTGGGGAGAAATTTCAATGAGAGAGGGGAGAGATACTATACTTTAGTTAAATGAAAAAATTTCTAGTACCCACCTAACCCATGAGTTTAAATTTTTATCCTCAATCCTTTACAGGGATTAGGTTGATCATTGTTGCTTACATCGTTAGACTTACAAATTTTATTAATTATTAATAGATATATTATTAACAGTCCCCAACCGCAATTCCACTCCATTAATTACGCCATTAATTATCCTTCCATAGTCATAAACTTATCTTTTGTTGACCTCGACCCTCCTAGTTTTCATATTTTGTAAAAAAGTTTCAATTTTTTCCTAGTTCCCTGTTATAGCCTTATTTCCACGCTATAGGCTAGAGAGGAATCCATAAGAGAATAGAAGACAAAATTCACATTTTGCCTAAAATTTAATCCCTTTTAAAGGTCCTTGTGGGACACATAGTTGACAACAAGTGAGGATCCTCGCTGGTCACTAGTGCTCAACAAGCAAGGATCTGTGAAAATTCTAGATTCAGAGAGTTACGAGATGATATGCAAAGGTTGAGTTGTATCTTCATGTCAAGGGCCTAGGAACTCACATCATTCGAGTCTCTTGTGATCTCTATAAGATCTATAAGCTCTCCCAAGCCTCCTCCAAAGAGACATATAACAAAGGAAATTCTTGGGCAAGAGGGAGAGAAATCATAAGTATTGTTATGTTGTCCAATTGAAGAGGTACTTGTTCCATCTATAAAAACCATAATTCAAAGAGCCTAGGCTAACCAAGAACCTAAGGGAGGAGCAAGGAGAAAGGATTTCCAAGTGAGAATGTCATCAACACCCAATGTATGCTTGATGTAATTTCTCTTATTTAATTAATAGATCATTGGTTTTCCCCTGATATATTTGTATTCCATTGTGAAAATGTTTTTATTTGATTCCTCTCATTATAGTAAGTTAGATCTAAGATTCTAATCCCAAGTAGAGAGGTAGATAGTTATTTCTTGTCTTTTGTATACAGGAAGCAGGTTGTGGAGCTTGGAGTTGGAGTTTCAGGTATGCAACAACCAATATTTATGAAGGAAAACCTATGAATAAAGGTATGCAATCCCTACTATTCCTTAGGATAAATATGAATCAATGTGTTGGAATCTAGATCTAGAGAAACCATAAGAGTCTAAACCATTTTTTTCTAGGATTACTAGGGTAATCCTAGGGATATTTTGTTATTTATTTAGCAAGATCCCTCTGATATTTTCTCCCATAGCATTCCCCAATGGATCCCCCTTGAAAATATCATTAGCTCTATTGAATCTATAACACACCTTCCCATTCATGAAGTTGAGGAAGTTAGGCAAGAGTTTTGAAGAGTCCTTCGAATTTCCAAACCTCCTAAGCTAAACCTTAGTTAAGAATAACTTCAATCCATTTGTCGTCTTAATAATAAACCTGGTATCATTATCGTAAAATTAGATAAAGGTAATTCTACCATCATTATGAATATATCCGACTAAAAATCCAAACTTCGTGACCTTATTTCCTCTTCCTCATATAAACCTCTTGCTAAAACCCCTTTGAATAACATAAGTAGCCTCATCACCAAAGCCATCAAAGCCTAATCCTTGGACCCTACAATTTAGAAACATCTTATCCCTCATAACCCTAAGACCCATAGAATTTATAGACAACCTTAAATTCACAAAATGGACACCCCCGTCAGACCTATAATAAGCTTTATATGTGGTCCCACTCTTTCCCTTTCCTGGTATCTTATTGGAAAATTGAAGTATTTCGTTGGGCATAATTATTCCTTCATCAAAGCATCCTCTAATTTTATTCATAAAACAAGGGGTCTTCATCTTAATGAGCAATATATAATTGTCATTTTTGACATTGTATCTCTTTTCACCAAAATCCCTGTCTCAAAAGCACTCGACTTGATCTCCAAACTAGTAGACTCTGAAACCCTCAATCTCATTGAAATTTGTCTCACCTCTAATTTATTCACCTTTAAGGGGACATGCTATGAAAAATTGAAGGTATAACCATGGGGTCTTCCTTATCCCTAGTAGTTTCTAACATTTTTATAGAAACATTTGAGGCTTTATCCCTCAACAACGTTTACCTCAAATCGAAGTGTTGGTTTAGATTTGTTGATGACACCTTCATTGTCTGGCCTCATGGCCAATACTCCCTAACGTCTTTCCTTAATCGTCTTAATAACATCTCCCTCATATCCAATTTACTATGAAAATACAAAAAATTAACTCTCTCCCCTTTCTTGATGTTCTTATCTCTCATCTTCCTGATGGATCGCTCACACACCAAATTTATAGGAAGAAGAATCATACAATTAGATACCTTCATTCCCATTCCCATCTTCATCCTGCACAAAAATCCATCGTTCTAAAAACTTTTATTACTCAATCCATCTAAATCTCCACTCCCCAATTCCTTTCAAAATAAAAACCCCATCTAACTAAATCCCTCAGGTCCAATGTTCTTTCAGGGAAAAATTTCGTACAATAGTGGGCTTACTATAGAAAATATATAACCATAAAGAAAGAAAATTCCATAGAGAACACACAAAAAAAACATTATAATTGATTCAATTGAAATAATTAACTACCTTGAGGAGAAGAAGGATAAACTCACCGATAGTCTTACGTTCGATGTCATTCCTAAATTTCAAAATCTCCTTGCTCTTTATCGATAGTTTCCTCTGCAACCTGCAAGAAATTCAAGCATACAAGCTTGTTCAAAGAGGTAGTTATACTAATAACTATCCATTAGTCCAATTAAATGTAAGGAATAATCAAAGAAACCAGTGTTCTACACAACATATATGAAATGATTGCAAATTAAACATTACAAACACAATTATTTTCAAACGAATGAGTTTCTTATAAATATTCAACAGTTTTGGCAGTTACATTGTATAGCCATCAAAGCCTAATCCTTGGAACCTAAAATTTAGAAACATATTATCCCTCATAACCCTAAGACCCATAGAATTTATAGACAACCTTAAATTCACAAAAAGGACACCCTCGTCAGACCTATAATAAGCTTTATATTTGGTCCCACTCATTCCCTTTCCTGGTATCTTATTGGAAAATTGAAGTATTTTGTTGGGCATACTTCTTCCTTCATCAAAGAATCCTCTAATTTTATTCATGAAACAAGGGGTCTTCATCTTAATGAGAAATATATAATGGTCAGTGTTGACATTGTACTCTTTTCACCAAAATCCATATCTCAGAAGCACTCGACTTGATCTCCAAACTAGTAGGCTCTGAAACCCTCAACCTCATTGAAATTTGTCTCACCTCTAATTTATTCACCTTTAAAGGGACATGCTATGAAAAAAATGAAGGTATAGCCATGGGATCTTCCTTATCCTTAGTAGTTTCTAACATTTTTATAGAAATGTTTGAGGCTTTATCCTTCGACAACGTTTACCTCAAATCAAAGTGTTGGTTTATATTTGTTGATGACACCTTCATTGTCTAGCCTCATGGCCAATACTCCCTAACTTATTTCCTTAATCGTCTTAATAACATCTCCCTCATATCCAATTTACTATGAAAAAAAAAAAAATTAACTCTCTCCCCTTTTTGGATGTTCTTATCTCTCATATTCCTGATGGATCGCTCACACACCAAATTTATAGGAAGAATAATCATACAATTAGATACCTTCATTCCCATTCCCATCTTCATCCTGCACAAAAATCCATCGTTCT
>ML808585.1:175989-187567 GCA_009831015.1 Picea engelmannii | reverse complement strand
GGGGGGGGGGTGTGAATCATTATTTTGCAATTATTACCATTTAAATCACAACATGTAATCATTAAATTTATCACTTATGATTCCATTCAAGTTATGTTTCATTCAATAAATCATAAAAATATAACCCTGTATACACAACACACAATAATTTTACGTGGAAACCCAAATGGAAGAAAACCACATAACACTTTTTAATGTATCAGAAGATTACATCCATCGGAAGCACAAAATTCCAAAATTTTATAGCACCAATTGGAAGGAGGAACCAACCCCTTGATTTACAGGCTCCAACCTAAAGTAAGCTACAACTCTCTAGATTATCCAGTTCCAACTGGAAGGAGGCTCCAACCCCCTTATTCACAAGCTCCAACTTGAAGGAAGATACAACTCCCTTTCCTTTCCCATTCCTTCCTCCCTTTAATATAAATAAGAGAATCAACCTTTCATTGTTGTTGTCACTAATACTGATATATCATCATCATCAAAATTGATGAAACCACAGAAAACATATGCCAAGATATTCAAGAATATCCTCCAAATAATGTGCCCAAAATCACCATGTTATGCATCAAACCATGTGCCAAGATATGCCTCAAGCATGTGCCAATACCTCCAATATATCGCTCATAATACAAAACCTCCAATACATGCCTCAAACATGTTCCATAACCTCCAAGCTATGTCTCAAAGCATATACCAAAACCTCCAAGATACAAGCCTCAAAATATATAGAATAACATACTTTTCAACATGTGAACAACCTAGTGCATGAGATATTAGATATTCAAACCTTCCTCAACTTCAAAATGAAGAAGAATACCTTCCTCAAAAATTTCCTTGGCCTTTTGGGACTAGACCGAGAAACCTACAGGGCCTTGCATGACAATACCGAGACTGTTGATATTATGGTAGCTGCGGGAGGTATTTACCTCCATAGAATAATCCAGAAAGCAAGAAGAAATCCTAATGAGTTGGCTAATAACCCTACAAGGCATGTCGGCTCAAGAGGATAATTTATATTAGGTTATTATCCTCCAAGTGAAGAAGTCGGCCAGAAGAATTAATATATACTGAACAGACAGATACCCAGAATGAGAAGTTGGCCCAAGAAGTTAGCTAGAATTAGTATAAATACAGGAGGCCAGTTCTCATTCTGACAGGAAGTCTCAGAATTGCAAAGCAACAACTTGTGTGCACTGCAATGCCTAGTCTTGTGTGAAGGTTTGAGGAGAGTTGCCATTGAAATTGCTGCAGCTAGCAGATCACGTTTGTCTTGGACTATCTCTTGGTTAGGTTTTGGACTATTTGATCAGCTCTTGTTGATGCACTATCCTTAGGGAAAGGTGTGCTACCCTTTGTTTGGCTATCTGGCCTAGGGTTTTCTTCCGGAATGATTCTCTGTCAAGGTTAAGGTGCTTGGAGGGTGTCTTCAGCCTATGGTTGGGTGAAAATAGTATTGTCAATGGTAAAACAAGCACATCCATTATATTCTAGCATGTTATGGGCCCACACCTCCTCCATTCAGTCTAACCGTTGGAAGGAAACATAATCATAAGGATATTAAGCTCATTGAAGAACTGCCACTAGGGTTTCTAGTAGGAGCAGTCACCATAGCATGGTCGCTAGGGTTACTAGCAGGTGCAGTTGTAGAAACCCTAATCCTCTTGTTGAGGCAACTTGAATGAAGGGATTGACCTAATCTCTTGATATATCAGTGTGCCCTGGCCTAGTTCATCTCCTAGTACTCTAAAAAATCCAAGACGTGAAGTTTGAGATTTTGGTCAAATCTAGGATTGACCAAGTCAAAGCATCCATGACTTACTCTATGAAGTCAGAGAACAAGTTAGATGGAACTTATAACATCAGAGCGTGGAAGACAAGGATTGATCTCATCCTTGCCAAGAATAAAGTGCTGGATATTGTGAAAGGAAATATCGTGAAACCAGAGTTTGAAGAAGGGAAAGAGAAGGAACCGCAGAATGTTGCAGCTATGGAGACGTTCAAAGACGGTGACATCAATGCCATGAGTATCATAGTGTATTCTATAAATTACCACTTGATACCCTACATCTCCCATATTGACTCATCAAAGAATATGTACGATGCCCTAACAAACCTCTTCTCAATCAAAAACATTGGACAAGTAATGAGTCTGAAGAATGAGCTCCGTGACATGAAGATGAATGATGATGACAACATAACATCATACTTTGTCCGAATCTCTCAGTTAAGAGATCAACTACAAGCTATTGAAGAGATCATTTCAGAGAAGGAATTGGTAAACATAGTACTCAATGATCTTCCCAAGACATGGGATGCATTTGCCGCAAGCACGTACATAAGGGAGTATCCTACATTTGAATAACTTTGGACTTGCTGTGCTCAAGAAGAATCCAGGATCAGTGCAAAAGATAAACCCCAAAGGAAGTATGATGATGAAGCCTTCATAGCAAGATTCAAGAATTTCAGGACCAAAAGGAAGTTTGGCTCAAGGAGGAAGCCAAATAAAGAGAAAGACATTTCAAAAGTACAATGCTTCAACTGTTGAAAGTATGGTCACTACAAGAATCATTGTCCTAAGCTAAAGAAAAGGAAGGAGAAACATGAAGCATCAGTTTCCGAAGAAAAGGAACCCACAAGAAGACTAACCAGGATGAAAGAAACTTCTTCTTCTTAAGGTAACAATACTCTTCTTAGTTCTTGTACATATCTTGTTTGCATAAGTCTCTCTACATATCCTGTATATCTATCTCTTAAAAGATAATATGTTCCAAGAAGAACTATATCTATAGAAGAACAAAAAGATAAGGATTGCTATCACTATACAAGAAAGAATGAAATATATCAAACAAATCTTGTGGAAGCTATTACAAGATAAGACGAAATTAGAATCAATCTTGAAGAAACCTAGAAGAAAGAAGTCACCAATCAAGAGAAAATTGGAGAAAGACTTATGACGCTTTGCAGAAGACAATAAGGATGCAGACAGAAACATGGACTCTCCTAGATGGAGGGAGCCAATTATATATTACCATAAAGAAAAGCATGTATTCATACATGAAGCATGGATTAGGAGGGAGCTAATCCTACGATCCATTAAATATGATGAAGTATATATTCATGTTAGCAAACATTAAAAGAAGTACGTGTTCAATTTGACCTTAGAAGAAGTCTTCTTCGAAGAGAATCCATAAAGTATCCCTGGTTGTCCATTCACATCTATGATCCTATGATGAAAGGAAAAAGTGGAATCTTTAGGGCATGGAATCTATAAGAAACTCCATGGACCCAAGAGATAAATAAAAATATGAAGAAGAACATGAAGATTCCAAGAAAGAAAGAGAAGACAGAACAACCAGTCATTGTTTCGAGAATCACAAGATTACCAGCCTGATATGAACTCACTAAAATCAATCAAGAAGAGGAACTGAAAGTCATGATGAAGAACAGTGTATGGAAGACTTATGAATGAAAACATTGCGAGATCTAGAAATAGAGGTTATCCCAGATGGATGGAGAAGACTATGATGATTACTTGTTCCAGTAAACCAGACATATCTCTACATGAGTCATTATATCATCCGCAACATCCATGAGTTGGAATTCTACATTAGATAAATGAAAAGACTATTCTCCAAAGCAATTGAACAAAGAGCGTATGAAAAGAAACCTCAAGACTTTGAGGCATACCAGAAAGAGATCCTTGTATGAAGATGGAAAAAGATAACTTGGTGGAGAACCTCTAGTGCACAACAGAAGCATGGTGAAGATTTTCTTTAATAGAGATATTGTATCAATATGATCACTCAGTAGATCAGATCTCATGATGACAAAATAAGTGCCACATGGATATGTTCCAGTGTTCCAAACAATAATATACTTTATTGATCAGAGCTACATGAAGCCTTCAGAGAAAAATTGGTGTTCTAGACCGAAGTACATTTGAAATTAAGCATCACATTATCCGTGATGAATTCCAGAAAGGAGAAAGTGGTTCTCCAATACATATCTCCACAGATGAGTAGATAAGCAGACATTTTGGTAAAGATTCTATCCAAGATGAAAGAGTTTGCGTACTCAAGTTGGAGATCATAGAGACGACTTCCTTATTGAAAAAGGAAGAGATGAATCCTAGGTTAGGAGGGAGCACTGATATGTATTGATTTATGGACAGTCATTTTTCAGTTCAAAAAATGGTCCAGGATGAGTAGTTTCCTTTCCATCTCAGAAAGTGGATTGAGATTTCTGACGGACAAACATTTTCCAGTTCAAAAAATGGTCCAGATTGTTGATGTACCATATACAATGACTTCCCATTATGGTTAACATGGGAAGTGGTCTAGGGTATCCTCTCTTCTTGAGGGTTACTCAAGAAGACTGGCCCGCCTCATTGGACAATGATTTCTCATTGTGGTTAACATGAGGAATGGTTTGTTTTGGAGGTTGGTACAGGATAGTATTTTCCTCTTGTGGTTAACAAGGGAAATGGTTCGGATAGTCATTCCTTAGGGTGTATTCGTTCTCTCCAGGTTTCACTTTGTTTAGTGTTGGAGGAATGGCCCAGGGTGGAGAATGGTCCAGGCTCAGCAATCAGGGACGGGCATTCCTTAGGGAAAATTCATTCTCTCCAGGTTACACTTTGTTTAGTTTCGGAGGAATGGCCCAGGGTGGGGAATGATTCAGGCTCAGAAATCAAGACAATTATTCTTCCTTGCTTGAGAAGAATAGTCCAGATAGCTCATCATTGATGCCTTAACTTTTGAGGGCATATGCTCTTCCAAGATCTCACAGATGTGAGTGGAAGAATGGCCCATATAATTCAGTTTATATCATAACATTGTTTCTTTGCAGGTTGATATTAGATGATTGTTATGAAGCTTGTATGGCAGTAGATATATACTACTATGGTGGATGTGTTCCACTATTTGATCAAGTACTCATGTGTTACTTGGTGTGGTAGTGTACCATTTTATTGTAGTTATGTACTACTATGGATAGAAACAATTGTGTTATATTTTATTCCGATTTTCTTGAAGACTATCAACAGTATTGGAAATGATTATCATCTAGATGGATGATCAAAGACCAAAGATTTCCCAAACAAAAAATGGTTAAGAACATTTACTCTTCTAGGACATATGTCCAGATTAGAAGAATGGCTCTTGTATCACTCTGTGGTGTGAGTGAATTATACAACATCATGCCTAATTACTCAAATGGATTATGGTTTCAAGAGATGATACAATTGATGATACTGATGGTGCTCATGATCTAGTCATGAGATAGTCTATGTTGATGCGACTAGGTGAATGGTATGTTCATGCTCAAGACCATTACCTGTAATACCTCCCTAGCTAGTAGAGAGTGTTGATATTATGGTAGTTGTGGGAGGTATTTACCTCCACGTGTAAACCTGGCGAGAATAGAATACTCTGGAAAACAAGAAGAAACCCTAATGAGTTGGCTAATAATCCTAGAAGACATGTCGGCTCAAGATGATAATTTATATTAGGTTATTAGCCTCCAAGAGAAGAATTCGACCATAAGAATTAATATATACTAAATAGATAGATACCTAGAATGAGAATTCAGCCCAGGTAGTTAGCCAGAATTAGTATAAATATAGGAGGCTAGTTCTCATTCTGGCAGGCAATCTCAGAATTGCAGAGCAACAACTTGTGCGCACTATACTGCCCAGTCTTGTGTGCAGGTTTGAGGAGCGTTTCCATTGTAGTTGCTGCAGCTAGTAGATCACGTTTGTCTTGGATTATCTCTTGGTTAGGGTTTGGACTATCTGATCAACTCTTGTTGATGCACTATCCTTGGGGAAAGGTGCGATTCCCTTTGTTTGGCTATCTAGCCCGGGGTTTTCTTCCGGAATGATTCTCTGTCAAGGTTAAGGTGATTGTAGGGTGACTTCAGCTTGTGGTTGGGTGACAATAGTATTTTCAATGGTAAAATGAGCACATCCATTATATTCTAACAGGGACAACCAACAGGGTCCTCGCAGGACACCCTAGACTTGATCCACGAGGGTCAAATTAGATAGGGTTTCCCAAAAACCCTTCACACATATGAAACTCTAAGAACTCCCTCCTTCGAACTGATCCACTACTTCACTTGTGTTAAGATATCATACACTTGCTTGATGACAATGATAGGCTCTTTGATGGATATTTATACTTTTTTAAAGTACCTCCTTTACTTGACTTTAGGGATGACTTATAACTTCTTGTTGCAACCTTTTTACTCCCTTTACTTGATTTTGGGGCTGACTTGCAACTTCTTGTCCTTATATTTTGGGATTCTTCACTTGCTTTTGGGGCTTCATATTTAAGAGGTTATATTTCCTTAACCATGAGGAACTACGTAGTGTGACACCTACCATTGGAAATGGTTTGATGAGGACTATCAATCTATGCGGGTTTTTCATGAAATTACGATGTCATTCATACTCTTTTTCTTCAATCAAATTTGAGATTCATGACCACACCTTTGGGGCTTCCTAACCGTATTCTCAGGGTTTCTTTGACCATACATTGTAACCACTAAGTATTCTTGTAGGATTCTTCAAAGCATCTTCCTGTGAGGTCCATGCTTAGATCTATGCCATAAGGTGACCACTTTGGAGACTCCTTCAAATAAACCCATCACTTCTAAGGGATTTTGGAATTCTTCTAGGGTTGCCATCAATGGAAACCAATTTTCCAACAAACTCCCCCTTTGGCATTGATGGAAACACTCATACTCCCCTTCTAACTATTTATCCCCTTGTCTTCATGCTTATGAACTTTATCTCCCCCTTTGAAATAAATGGCAAAGGATAACTACCCTTGATGATTTCTCTCCCCATGTCTTCTTTGCAAAAAAAATTCTAGATCATTATGGGGCAGAAACAACTCCCAATTTCTATCGAAGATACTCAAAGGTCTCCCTTGAGAGAGATTTAGTGAAGATATATGCAATCTGTTCTTTTGACCCAATGTACTCCAACTTGATATTATTTTTTGTGAATTGTTCCCATAGAAAGTGGAACTTGATAGGAATATGCTTGGTCTTGGAATGCATCACTGGATTTTTGAAGATACATATAACATTGGTATTGCCCCAGAATATTGAAATAGGCTCATCATATTTTACTTTTATTTCTTGTAGGGTTTGCATCATCCAATAAACCTAAGTACAACATGTTTTTTCTGCAATATATTCTTCTTCTGCCATAGACAAGGATATCAAGGATTGTTTCTTACTTAACCAGGACATTAGAAAATCACCCAAGTAGAAGGCTTCTCTGCTAGTACTTCTTCTATCATCAATGCTTCCTTCCTAATCTGCATCTATGTAGGTGAACATATTCATCTCATTCCCTTTAAAATACCACAACCCAAACTCTAATGTTCCTTTGGGATATCTGAATATCCTCTTTACTGACATAAAATGAGTTTCCTTCGTTGTTTCTTGAAATCTTACAACATGTCCAACTACTTGCATCACATATAGTTTTGAGGTTGTCACATAGAGTAGATTGCCAATCATCGATTTGTAGAGTCTTTGATCCTCCAAAAGTGAGGAGGCAGATATTTAGTCTTCAAAATACCACAATCCAAACTCTAATGTTCCTTTGAGATATATGAAGATCCTCTTTACTGCCATAACATGAGTTTCCTTTAGTGCTTCTTGAAATATTACAACATGTCCAATTACTTGCATCACATCTAATTTCTAGGTTGTCACATAGAGTAGCATGCCAATCATCGATCTATAGAGTCTCTGATCCTCCAAAAGAGAGGAGGCAGATCTTTAGTCTACAAAATACATCTATCCATTTCAACTAAAGTCTTATTCTTACGTTCTACGACGTGATTTTGTTGAGGTGTGTGAGGAATTGACCGTTTTGATTCAATACCAAATCGAACCAAGTATTCTTCAAAAGGTCGATTTACATACTCACCACCATTGTCTGATCTCAGGAACTTGATGGGTTGACCACATTTCTTTTCAACAAAGGCTCTAATCTCCTTGAACTTTTCAAAGACAAGGTTCTTATTCTTTAAAAAGTATACCCATGTGAAATGAGAGAGATCATCAATGAAATTCAAAATATGTCTTGCACCTGTCAAGGTTGGTAGATTGATGTAGCAGACATTTTTGTGAACCAAATCTAGTAAGTTCTATGCTCACCATGATTTTCTAGAGTCAAAGTGTGCCTGATGATGCTTTCCAAGCACATAACATTTACAAACTCTTTCAGGGGGAAACACTTTAGGTAGATCAACAACCATGTTCTTAATTTTCATTGACTGGAGACTTTGAAAATTCAAGTGTTTGAGTTGTTCATGCCAAGTTTGACTTCAATTATCATTATGAGCAACATGAGTAGTCAGATCATTGTCAGGTCGAGTCATGTCACATAATTTATACAAACTATCCTTCAAGTCAAGAATACCTTTGGCGACAATTAACTTACCTTTCTTTAATTCGCATGCATAGAACTGATCTTGACAAAATTCCACAATCTTACTTATCTGTGTTAACTAAGCAAGAAACAATAGATTGGTACTTAGTTTTGGCACATTATAATTGTCAATGGTTACCCCATGTTGAAAGTTAACATCACCTTGACCAAAAATATCTAGAGAAAGATAATTAGAAACATAAAACGTACTCTCCTTAGCTTCATCGAAGGATGTGAACAAAGAAGCATCCTTAGCCATGCGATGAGTGCACCCAGAGTTGACTACCCATTTTTTCCGCATAGAATGAGACAACAAAGCATGAGAAGTTATGACTTTGAAGGTGAAATTATCAGCGGGTTGAAATACAAAGGAGACGTCTCCTTCAAGGTGTTTAACCTTCTCCTCTAGATCATCTCTCTTCTTATAGAAGAATTTCTCCACATGTCCAGTCTTTCCACAATATTGACATGTCTTCTTCTTTCGACTTCACTGAAGTGCATCTATCTACCCCTTAGGTTTTTTCCATTGCATACAAGTCTCTGTGTAGAGGTATCAAACCATAATCTATCCTTGTGATATTACGTTCTCTTTCCATTGAGAAAGTGGGATTGATGTTTACCACCAAGATTTCCTTCTTCAAGTAGTCTGTGCTGATCAATAATCAAAATTCCATAGAAAGATTCAAAGGTGTAATCCTTACCATATTCCTTGTGTGATTTCCATTTTGTGTGGAAATTCAACATGAACACGTCAAGCGGTGTTCTCAAATTCATCAGGACCATCTCGATGATTTTTCCATCCTTCTTCCAATAATTATTTCCACATTATCCCAATTTCAACTAGATTTCTTTGACATACACCAAATATTACTCTATTTTGTCAAAAGAATGAGGATCTAGAGAGATCAACTCTTTCTCCAACTACATGACATTGATTTCATCGACTCGGTTAACCAACAACTTCAACTTCTTCCAGACTTGACGAGGGAAGTCGATTCAACTAAGGTGAAAATGAACCTTCTATGAGATATAGGCCGTAATGACCCCCACAACCTCATCCTTATTTCCATCAACAATGAACTTAATCTGGTTGTTTGTTGGATATATAATCACAATCTTTATATACTGCCACAATCCTTTACTCTTCAATAGGGTTTCCATATTTGTTTCCCATACTACATAATTAGATCCATTCAAAACAATAGGATCAATATTTGAAGCCATCTTTGATATCTAGACATAAAGTTTTGTTTCAATATGTTCCAATCAGTAAACCACCGACCTAGAGTCAATCGCATAATAGATCCAAATGAGCAAGGTTTGCAGATAATAGGAAAGGTTTCAAACCATCGAATTTGATACCATGTTGGGGAAAGGGTTGGAACCTGTAACAAAACAAATAAACAGTTATATAAAAATTGAAGAGGGAATACAATTTTGAAGACAAAGGCAATTTCTAAAGACATTGTTACAACACTTAAGCAAAGTGCACTGTGATCAAAACATCACAATGTATATTGGAACTTCATAGCTCCATATGATATAACTTATACCACTTGATTATAATGACATAAGGGGTATGTTATTTCCATCCTTAAGATCTAACCAAATTCCATGGAATCGGGAAGATACCTATAACCATCAATTGTTAGAGTTGACTCCATCAAATCCATGTCATCGAGTCAGCTCAACAAGGATGCTAGAGCCAGCTGTCCATGCACCCAACTCGTAGTCAATTGTTGGGTTGGTCGATCCATTACCCAAATCTCTTCTACTATTGGTCAATTATCTAACCAACATGAACGTCGACTACTCAACTGACTAATCGAAAGATCTGGTCGATCACCCAACCGATTGTATCCATATGTAGGTCAATCACCCAACCGATTGTATTCAGATGTAGATCGATCACTCGATCGACTAAATCTAGGAGAAGTGTGATGAACCATCGATGCTTGATGTTACAACAACCATATCTTTCTATATTGATAGAGACATGATGTAGCTTGAATCGCCTTCATATTCAACATATGGATCAATTATTTTCACATGGATACATACCTAAATTTGGAAATCCTCATAGTGATATAGATGAGGTTCAACATGATCTAAGTAAAAAGTGATCAATCTAGAGTCAAAAGAATCAATTCCACTTATTGCATTCAACATTTCCTTATGTTGATTGAAACAATTTTGTATGACCTCTAAAGAGAACATATAACCAAGGGATTGTGATAAATCTTCTATTATGTTGTAATTATAGGAAACTCTAACATGAGGCTTATGCACATTTATATAATGGGGGCCTCAAGCACGTGGAGCATGGGATCATTCGATGGTTTCTCTATCTATAAAGGTCCATTAAAAATCAAAGAGATTGTCTCTTTTTCAAAATATCCTTGAACTTTGGGCCTCATTAGTATGAGCATGAACTAAAAACAACACATCATGTCCACATGGGATGATTTGATGGCCTGATGGATTTCCCACTAGTAGATAGATGATGTCAATCCATTCTTAGAACATGTATTATTTTTAACCATTTTATTTTAGGGAAAATGGCTCTAGGAATTGTAGGATACTGAATAATACTCAGTCCTTGGGATTGAGACTATAACTTTTGAACTTTAGTAATGGTAGGAAAATGGTGTGTTAAATGGTCGTATAAAAAATTATGTAAGGAAAATTTAACTTCCATCCTTCCTACATAAGTTGATTATTTTGATTTTGATTTCTATTGTCCCTAGAATTATCATGATTAAGTTCATTTACCCCTTGCGCTCGCCCCCCCACCTTAAGTTCATTTCCCCCTTGAGAATTAATGTAAGTTAAAATTACGACCTAATTGAAATCGTGGCCCAGTCGACTTCTACCATCACATATAAAAGCCTAAAAAAGACTCCTAAATCATTACTTCATTTTTTTTTAATTAATTTTTTTTTTTTATAAATAAATAAATAAATGGAAAAATCATAATTTCGCAAACATGTTCATTTGAAAAAACATAACAAAAACAAAAATAAAAAAATTCATAGTCTAATTTTTTTTTTTAAGTTTTAAAAAAAATAACATTAAAAAAATTGAATATTTTATAAAACTAAAAAAAACAGAAAACAAAAAAAA
>ML808585.1:147991-158889 GCA_009831015.1 Picea engelmannii | reverse complement strand
ATTTAATATGGATTATTCTAGTGATATTTTTATTACCAATACCAAACACTTCTCATGGAAATCCCATATGGAGGATGTATTAAGAAGTAAAGGATTGTATTGAATTACCTTGAAAAAAGAACAAGAACCAACTAGTGATAAAAATAAAGTCAGACGCGATAATAATAAAGACGAAACACATGGACTAATTGAAATTTTCATCTCTCCTGATTTAAGGTTTTACCTTCAAGGAATTGATGGCCCAGATAAACCTTGGGAAAATATTGAAGTTGTGTTTGGTAAACACAATATTATTCGATCCCACCAGATATAAAATCAGTTAATGACTTTAAGTCCCAATGTTTTTCCTTGCATTGAAGATTATTTACCTAAGTTCAAAACATTTATACTTTTATGTATAGACTAAAAAATAGATCTAAAGGAAGACCAATGCATCTATATTAAATTATTTCTAAGCTTGGTAGTGCATATTATGTTTTTGTATCTACCTTTTACTCCATGAAAGAAACTCTAGGGAGTGCTTCCCAAAATCCCTCTCTTGAGTCATTTTGTGATTCTTTGATTAGAGAAAAAGATAAACTTGTGCAACTTGGAGTGATCAACACTACAGGTACCTCTAACAAAGCCCTTAGTGGCTCGACAGAAATATAAATCCAAGAATCCCAAGAAGTAACATCCTTTCCACAACAACAAGTAGAATAAGGGTATGATCGAACCCTCTCAACTAGCTTCCGCTCCTAATGGTGACAAAGGAGAAAAATCTAAAAGTAAGAAAATGATAGACATTGAAAATTTTTGAGGGAAATATGGTCATGTGGAATCCAAATGATTTAGGAAGATGGAATATTTAGAAGCAACGATTAAGAAGAACAACATCAGTATTGATTCTTCTTCTCATGGACATGCACTTTCTACTTCTAGTTTCTCCTTCAATGCAACTTATACTTCTTATTCTAATGAGTGGCTTATATATTCTAGAGAATCTTATCATATGGATAAGGATAAAACCATATTTTCTTGTCTAAATGAATCTATTAGGATATTTAGAGACTTAGGAGTTAGTTACTATCAACTTGGTCTAATGTGTCATTAGGTAAAAGTGTGTTTATTAGTGTGTTTCTTTAGTATGAATTAGTATGAATTTGTAGTTAGATAATATGATGGTGATCCAGGTGATATTGGTGGCCATCCACCTATTCGAACTGGTTCATCTTGGTAGTTTGTTTCCTAGTTTTCGGGTCCTGAACTTCTGGGGCTGTTTTGAGGCCATAAACAACGTTTTTAGGGCTTGTCACAGTCAAACTATAGACGTAGTCAAATTTTGACGGCATAATGTGTAGTCCTCCTATAGACCTTTGTTATAAAAACAATATCGCGGAGCAATAAAATAAAAACAAATGTGGAAATAAAACATAGAAGATACACAATACAATAGAGACACAGATATACATGGTTCACCCATACAATAAGAACAATATTAAGGGTGAAAGGCACTCTATTGCACTTCATCGTTGATAGAGGTATCAAGAAGAACCTCATATTAGGGGAGGTCATCAAATGGCTAGCCATGTCGACAATGTCACACCCACATCCCTACACCATCGGATGGCTCCTCCAAGGAAGTGATCTTCACGTCAGTCAACAGTGTCGCATGTCACACGACATCAAGTCATTCAAAGATGAGGTATCGTGTGATGTTGTTCCCCTTGAATTTTTTTATGTTCTTTTGGGCCAACCTTATGGAAATGTCATCCTATATATGATTCTATGCCTCATAGTTTTATTATTACTTTGAACAGGAAATTGTACAGGATACCCGAGGTAATCCCACCCAGTGTTATTTCCTTGATCTCTGCCAAGAAATGTAGGAAGGTCATCTCTCAGACCTAGAAGTTTGTCTTTTTCATGATTCTCTCTCATAGTGAGAGAAATATTGTAGCCACATCCATGGCCTCTGTGACCAACATATCCACGTAGCAGAAGCAAGTAGATAAGGTCATGCAAGAATTCAAAGACATCTTCTAATCACCTACAGGGGTACCTTTGCATCGTCAGTTCAAGAATTCCATCGATCTAAACCCCGACATACCTCTACCCAATGGTCCAATCTATCGCCACTCTATGTTATAAAATGAGAAGATAAAGCATCAAATCCAATAAATTCTCCACAAGGGGCACATCTGACCCAAATCATCACCTTGTGGAAGCCCAATCATGTTGATGTAGAAGAAAGACGAGAACTGGCGACTATGCATTGATTACCGGGTCCTAAATAAAATCACATTAAGGAACCGATAGGTACCCGATTCCATGAATAGATGATATCCTTGATCATATCAAGGGGGAAAAATACTTCAGTAAGATTTATCTGAATTTTGGCTACCATCAGGTCCCAAAAGAGAACACATATGTATGGAAGACTGCTTTCAAGTCAAAATAAATTCTTCTTAAATGGTTGTTCATGCCCTTTGGTTTCCCAAATTACCTAGAAAATTTCATGAGGATGATGGACGCTATCTTGCAGAATTTCAACAATTATTTTGTAGTAGTGTATCTATCTTACATCCCCATCTATAACAAGACTTGGGCATAACACTTGCACCATATTCAGTAGGTTTTGCACATTGTACGGAAACACAAGCTATATGCCAACTTGGAAAAATGCTCCTTCGACATGGACAAGGTCTAGTACCTAGGATACATTGTTGATAAGCATGGTGTGCATGTGGATCTAGCCAATATCCAGGTCATCCGTGACTATCCAGCCCCAACCATACTCACCGAGCTTCAGAGCTTCTTAGGCCTTGCAAATTTTTATTGCAGGTTCATGTTGGGATTCTCCCATATTGCATGGGCCCTTAGCCAAGTAACCAAGGGTGGTGGTAAGGAAAATTTTGTGTGGGTCCTGTCCCAACAGAAAGCATTAGATGATCTGAAGCAACACTTTTTCTCATCCCCAGTGCTTTCATTACCTGACCTGCAAAAACCCTTTGCATTCGAGACAAATGCTTTAGACTATGTTGTGGGTGTAGTTATCAGTCAACAAGACCACCACATGGCCTATCATAGTGAGACACTATCAGATACCATTCGTAAGTACCCTACTTACGATAAATAAATGTACACCATTTTGCAATACTTCAACCAGTGGAGGCATTACATTCTTGAGAAGGAGACAATCATCCACACTGGTCATAAGTCATTGTAGTTCATGAAGACATGAGGAAAATTGTAGAATGATCACCATCAGAAGTGGTCCACCTACTTGCAACAACTCCACCTCAAAATCAAGTATAAGATAGGAAGTACCAACCGAGTCTATGATTTCCTCGACCGACCTCAAGTTGTGACACTCACCACCATGCTAGACTCTTGCATTCACAATACCTTTGGATGGCCCCACCTCTATGAGAAATATCTTGAATTTTCCACCACCTACCAGATGTTGGGATCAAATAGAATTGTCACTAATTTCCATCTTCATGACGAGTTGTTGTTCCATATGGGCCATCTCTGCATTCCATCAAGTGAGTGAGCTAAGATGATTTTGGAATCCCACTATAGTCGGGTGGAAGGACACTTTGACGTAGAAAATACAATGTCATTTTTACAATGACATTTCTACTATCGAAACCTCGACAGGATGTCAGCAAATATATCTAGTCCTACATTTCCTGCGCTATTACCAAACCAACCACTAAGAAACAAGGCATGTACACTCCTCTACCTACTCTTGAAATGCCCTGGGAATCCATCTCAATGGACTACATGTCAAGCCTTCCATCCACCAAGTGGGGAAACAACTTTGTTTTTGTCATTGTTGATCGCTTTTCTAAGATGGTGATTATGGCCACCTATAAGAAGAGCATCACAACAGAGGCCATTGCAAGATCTTCTTTGAATGCATGTGGGTACATTTTGGGATCCCACAGAACATTATATCATATCGGGACAATCAGTTTTTTAGTAAATTATGGTCAAGCCTCTGGTCACTGCTGGACACGAAGCTCACCAAATCCATTTCCTTCCACCCCCAGATGGATGGCCAAACTGAGGTCATCAACTAGATTATCATGCATATCATGTGCACATACAATTCTAAGAACTCCCGCACATAGGATGAGACTCTTCCCTATGTTCAACACAACTACAATAGAGCCATACATAGCTCAACCGACCACAACCCCTTTCAGGTGGGGTTGGGATTTCAACCATTGGTTCCCATGGATGTTACACTACCCCTTGTGGACACCCAGGCATACTTGTCCCATGCTCCAACTGAAGCTAAAAAAGCCACCTGGTTCATTGAGAGAATTCAACACATCTGCCAACAAGTTTAGGATATTTTACAGAAGTCCAATGGCAAGTACAAGGAGCGTCATGATCAACACCGGGTGCAACACAAGTTTCTGTTGGGAGACAAAGTTTGGTTTCACTTGCATCAATAACGCCTTAAAAGGCCCCATCAGAACCTTTTTCCACTTAGTTATGGAACTTACACCATCACCAAGGTTGTCAGCGACAATTCTTTTGAGCTCAACATTCCCCCCTTCCTTGGCTTGCACCCAGTGTTCAATGTGGATCTCCTTCGGCCATATTTTCCACCATTATTGGACACCTTAGAGATAGAAGAATGGTTGAAGCCAATAGAAATAAACCCTGACTACATGGAATAGACATCCACTTATCAGATCGTGGACACACAGGTCAAGAGAACTTGCCAGTAGAGGATCCAACTTTATCAGGTTGTCAAAGCCAGGCATCTCCTGCACCAAGGCAAGTGGCTCACCTAGGGCCAAATTCATCATAAATTTCCTCATCTAATGGGGGAACTCAACGCAATGGATACCATTTATTCCTAAGGGGGGAATATTCATCCAAGTGGATATCGGTGGCCACCCACCTATTTCATCTGGCTCATCTTAGTATATTTTTAGTTTGGCATTTTGTCTTCTAGTTTTCGGGTCCTGAACTTCCGAGGCCATTGTGAGGCCCTAAACAATATTTTTAGGGATCTCCTTAGACAAAATATATAATGAGTCAAATTTTGACGACATAATGTGTAGTCCTTGGACAGATATTTCCAACATGCCATTGTGAGACTAAAATAGATATCATATGCAAAAGTTACGACCCTAGGAAGTTGATGTACTAACTTACCCCAACGGGGCCCATATGACTTTTGTCCCTTCATCTTCTAGGGTTAGGTTTTTGGATGTCTAGGGTTTTGGCATTCATTTTTATTGTAAAAAGGCTTTCAGAGCCTCATTGTAATCATCTTCTTGTAAATGAGCATATCCATCACATCTCTTCTCAGAGATAAGCTGCCACCATTCTAGCAATCTTTTTTCAGTATGCATTTTACAATTTCAACATAATTCTTATTTAATAGAAGCCAAGTTTTATTGTATCTCTATTATTATTCAATTTGTCTCTGTGTTAATATTATAACTCTATGTTTTCATTCCATTTTGCTCATAAATCTGGATCATTGGTATCAAAGTAGTCTCCTCCTTGTTGTTTTTTTATTGCATGTTCCTGACGAGGTCAAGGTATAGAGACTTGGGTCTCAAGCTTGTTTCTCTTGAGGACAATTCCTCTCACACTCCCAAGAAAACTTCCACGAAGGGTGAAAAGAAAGATGATAGGGCATGAGATCCTTTCAAAATGTTGCTCGGGGAATCCATCGAGTGACTGAGGAACGAGATGATGGCCAACTTTTCACAAATCCTTTGACAATTGTTGACAAGTGACGCATATACCTCAAGTGGAGGTGCCTCCCCCTTCAGTGTATAGCTCAATTTTGATATCCCTAAATTTGAAGGTCAAATAGATGTGAATGTCATAGATAAATGGTTAAACCTTTTAGAAGAGTATTTTTCTATCCATGACTTTTTCAATAGAGAAAAGATTACATTTTCACTCCTCAAGGTCGTCCCCTGTGTCAAATATTGGTGGGAGAATTTCTACAAGAAAAAGGAAATAGAGGGATCTAGAGTATTTGCAGTTGCACCCACTTTGGGTTGCTTCATGGATGTTATTAAAGAACAATACTACCCGTTTGGAAGCTATGAAGACTTGTATACAAGATGGAACACACTATGGCAAGAAAGAGACCAAACAGTGCCAAAGTTCACCAATGTCTTGCATACCTTGTGCGCCAAGCTAGGTATCAAAGATTTTGAGTGACATATGGTGCTCAAGTACCGTGACGGTTTGCATAGATACATCTAGACATAAATGGATTTTTTGGACATCCCATCCTTGGGTGTGTCCTATCGATATGTTGTCAAAATTAAGCAGAAGCTTAAAAAAAAGACGCGACATTTTGGGTCTGGGAACCCCTCATAGTAGAAGCAGGTAAAGGGAAGCCACAACCCGCATAACAAAGAACATAAAAAAGAGTGGTAGCCTCAAGACAACTAGTCTAAGCTGCAATAAAAGAAGGATAATGGAAAGAAGAAGAAACATACCGAGAAGTGGTGTGAATTCCATAAGCGCCCCTGGAATAACACTGTTGATTGCCACTCAAAGTAGTAATTGGTGGCTGAGGTGAAAGCCTCTTAATCAAATGCAAGTTCTGAATCCAAGTCAGAACCAAAAATGGGGATACGTATCATCAATGTGGAACTGAGTGCAACTGTTTCTACCACCAAGATTCAGCCCGATGAACTTGGAAGTCAAGCGCCTCTTTCATTCACATATGTGGGTGAAAGGAACTCCGATACAATTCATCATTGATAGTGGTAGATAGAAGAACCTCATCTCAACAGAGGTCCTCAAGTGTCTAGCCTTTCCAAAACTATCGCACCTGCAACCCTACACCATCGGATGGCTCCACCAAGGAAGCAATATTCGCGTCATCCAATAGTGCCCCCTATTGTACAACATCAAGCCATTCAAAGATGAGCTATTTTGTGATGTTTCTCCCCTTGAATTTTGTGATGTTATTTTTTGCCAACCTTATTTATGGAAACGTCATGTTGTATATGAATCTAGACCTCACAGTGTTATTATTACTTTCAACAGGAAATTGTACAGGATACCCTAGGTAGTCCCACCTAGTGTTATTTCCTTGATCTCTACCAAGCAACGTAGGAAGGTCATCTCTCATACCAAAATGTTTTTCTTCTTCATTATTCTCTCTCAGAGTGAGTAAAATATTGCAACCACATCCATGGCCTCTGCGACCGACCTATCCATGTAGTAGAATCAAGTGGATAAGGTATTGGAAGAATACAAAGACATATTCTCATCACCTACGGGGGTACCTCTGCATTGTCAGGTCAAGCATTCCATCGATCTGACCCCCGATGCACTGCTACCCAATGGGCTAATCTATCATTTCTTTATGTTAGAAAATGAGGAGATCAAGCGTTAGATCCAATAAATACTCCACAAGGGGCACATCTGACCCAACACATCACCTTGTGGAATCCCATTTGAGCTGGTGTAGAAGAAATACAAGACCTGGTGAATCAACATTGATTACCAGACCCTAAATAAAATCATAGTCAGGAACTAGTACCTGATTCTCTGAATCAACGATCTCCTTGGTCAGCTCAGGGGGACCAAATACTTCACTAAGATTGATCTGAAGTATGGCTACCATCAGGTCTCGATAGAGCATAAAAATGTATTGAAGACTACTTTCAAGTCAAAAGAAGGTATTTTTGAATGGTTGGTCATGCCCTTTATTTTCACAAATGCCCCAACAACTTTCATGAGGATGATGGATGATATCTTGTGTCATTTCACCAATTCTTTTGTAGTGGTGTATATGGATTACATCCTCATCTACAACAAGACTTGGGCATAACACTTGTAGCATATTCAACAGGTTTTGCACACTCTGTGGCAGCACAAGCTATAGTTCAACTTGGAAAAATTATCCTTTGGCATGGACATGGTCTAGTACATAGGATACATTTTTTATAAGAATGGTGTGCATGTGGATCCAGCCAAGATCCAGGTCATCCATGACTAGCCAGTCGCAACCACACTCACTGAGATTCAGAGCTTCTTAGGCCTTGCTAATTTCTATTGCAGGTTCATGTTGGGATTATCCCATATTGCATGGGTCATCATCCAAGTAACCAAGGGTGGTGGTAAGGAAAAGTTTTTGTGGGGTTTGTCCCAACAAAAAGTGTTCGATTATTTGAAGTAGTGCTTGTGATCAACCCCAATGATTTCATTACCTGACCTGCAAAAACCCTTTGAGATCGAGACAAATGCTTCAAACTATGTTGTGGGTGCAATTCTCACTCAGCACGACCACCCCATGGCCTATCATAGTGAGACATTATCAGATGCCATATGTAAGTACCCTACTTAAGAAAAATAAATGTACTCCATTATGAAATCCTGCCACCAGTGGAGGAATTAAATTCTCAGAAAGGAGACAATCATCCACACTGATCATAAGCTAGTGTAGTTCATGTAGACACAAGGAAAATTGCAGAATGACCTCCATCATAGGTGGTCCACCTAATTGTTTTAGTTCCACCTCAACATCAAGTATTAGACATGAAGTACCTACCGGGTCATTGATTTCCTTAGTCGACCTCCAGTGGTGACACTCACCATGGTTCTAGACTCTTGCAGTCACGAGACCTCTGGATGGCCCCACCTCTATGATAAATATCCTGACTTCGCCACCACCTGCCAGATGTTGGGCGCAAACACAGTTGTCCCTAATTTCCATCTTTAGGATGAGATGTTGTGCCATCTGGGCCATCTCTGTGATCCATTAAGAGAGTGAGTGAAGCTGATTTGGGAATCCCACTATAGTCAGGTGGCAAGACAATTCATCATAGAAAATACAATGGTAGTGCTTCAACGACATTTCTACTGGTCGAAGCTTTGACAAGATGTTGCCAAGTATATTTGGTCCTACACTTTCTATGCCATTTCCAAACCGACCACTAAGAAACAAGGCCTATACAGTCCTCTTCCTACTACTGAAAGGCCTTGGGAATCCATCTCAATGGACTACATGTCATGCCTTCCATCCACCAAGAGGGAAACGACTGTATTTTTGTGGTTGTTGATCTCTTTTCAAGATTTTGATTATGGCCATCTGCAAGAAGAGAATCACAGTGGAGGCCACTACCAAGATCTTCCTTGAACTAGTGTGGGTACATTTTGGGATACCACAAAACATTATCTAATATCGGGAAAACTAATTTCTCAACACATTCTGGTCATGCCTCTAGTCACTGCTAGACACCAAGCACACTAAATCCACTTCCTTCCACCCTCAAATGGATGGCGAAACCGAGTTCATCAACCAAATGATCATGCATATCATGCACATGTATAATTACAAGAATCCCCACACATTGTATGATATCCTTCCCTATGTTCAACAAAACTACAACATAGCCATACATAGCTCAACCGAACACAACCCCTTTTAGGTGGGGTTGGGATTTCAACCATTGGGTCCCATGAATGTTGCACTACCCCTTGAGGCCGCCCAAGTATACTTGTTCCATGAACCAACTGAAGATGACTAAGTCACATGGTTCATTGAGTAGATCCAACACATCTACCAACAAGTTCAATATATTTTACAAAAGTTCAATTTCAAGTACAAGTAGCACTATGATCAACATCGAGTGTAACACAACTTTTAGGTGGGAGACAAAGTTTGGTTGCACTTTTAGAAAGAATTCCTTATAGGTCCCCATCGAAAGATTCATCCACTCCATTATGGACCTTAAACCATCTCCAAGGATGTGGGAAACAATTCTTTTGAGCTCAACATTCCCCCCTTCCTTGGCTTACACCCAGTGTTCAATGTGGATCTCCTTCGGCCATATTTTCCACCATTGTTGGACACCTCAGAGATAGAAGAACACAATTTTGACTACATGCAACAAGCATACACTAATCAGATCGTGGAAACATAGGTCAAGGGCACTCACCAATAGAGGATCTAACTTTATCGGGTTGTCAAAGCATGGCAGCTCCTGCACCAAGGCAAGTGGCTCACACGGGGCCAAATTCAACAGAAATTTCCTCATCTGACAAGGGAAATCAATGCAATGAAGACCATTTCTTCCTAAGAGGGGAGAATTTATATAGGTTGTATCGATGGCCAACCAGCTATTCCAACTGACTCATCTTGGCAGTTTTTCAGTTTGGCAGTTTTTTTTCTAGTTTTCAAGTCCTAAACTTCCAGGGCCGTTTTGAGGCCCTAAACAACAATTTTAGGGATTTCCAAAGTCAAACTATAGGAAAAAGTCAAATTTTGATGGCATAATTTTTATTCCTCGAATATACCTTTCCAACGAAATATCGTGCACCTAAAACGAAGATTGTATGCAAAAGTTATGACCCGGGAAAGTTGGTGTACTAACTTACCCTAACAAGGCCCACATGAATTTTTTATCTTCATCTCCTAGGGTTAGGTTTTTGGCATTCATGTTTATTGTAAAAAGGATTTCAAAGCCTCATTGTAATCATCTTCTTATGAATTAGCGTAGTTGTTACATCTCTTCTCAGAGATAAGCTGCCACCATCCTAGCAAGCTTGTTTTAGTCTGCATTTTATAGTTTCAACATGATATTTCTTATTTAATAGAAGTAAAGTTTTAATGTATCTATGTTATTATTCACTATGTCTCTGCGTTAATATTATAAATCTGTGTTTTCATTTTTTTCTTCTCATAAATCTGGATCAGTGGTATCATAGAAGTCTGCTCCTTGTCATTTTTTTAGTGTGTGTCCCCAACTAGGTTAGGGTATAGAGAGTTGGTTCTCGAGCTTGTTTCTCTTGAGGAAAACGTATCTCGCATGCCCAAGAAACCTTCCATGGAGGAAGAAAAATAAATATGATGGAACATGATATCGTTTCAAAAATTTTCTCGAGGAAACCCTCGAGAAACAAAGGAA
>ML808585.1:120481-136765 GCA_009831015.1 Picea engelmannii | reverse complement strand
CATCTAAAGGGCTCATTTGAGTTAGGAATTATTTTCATTTCACTCGAAAAGGTTTATATTTTCCCAATATACAACCATTTCAGTCATATCCAAAGGTATAAATCATGAATACGTCTTTTTATTTTTTTACAGAGATAAAATTTCAGTTTTTGTTTTTTATTTTCGGGTTGTTCCTCTTTTCCATATGTGTATGATATTTTCCATGCACTCTATGTGATCTCAACACATACGAAAAAAAACAGAAAGGGTTTCCTTGTCTATGTATATTCTTTTCCATGTGATCTTGGTAATTCAAAAACAGAGGGAAAATTTTCATTTTCCATCTAAGATAACCAAGATCTAACCCTTATTGTTGACGAGAAGCGAAAATTTTTTTCTGTGTGAATGCATGAAAATAATTTTTTATTCAGCGTGCACTCCAAATCCATCTTCCACAACAACACCCTCAATCCTCCTTAAAACTATAATGTGTTTTGCACTAACTCACTTGGTTGAAAGTTGCTTTACTTAATAAGAGGTTTTGAGTTCAAGTCTCTTTTTTGTTACTTTTTTTTCAAAAGTTTATGCATTCATTGTAAAGTGAATTTCACTTAATTACAAAATTGAATCACTATTAAATAACTTTAATATTTTATTTTAAGTTATTAGTTTTGCATGCAACTTTAATTTATAAAGTAACTTTATTGTAAAAATGATTCTTGCTTATTATATAAAAGTGGTTCACTTCATAAAGTAACTTATTTAAAAATGAGCTTATAGGAAAAGTTAGATAAGCATGAGCATCACCACATGGCCCAAATTCTACTTCCCATGTGGCTCTTTGGTTACTGTTTATGTATTTTTTTAAAAGGGCATAACTTTCACATCTGAAGTCCGTTATCAGTGTTATTTGTTTTTAAACAACCTATGTTTCAATATATTTCTATCGAGGCCATCAATTTCATCCGTTTCTACAAATTTTAATATGACATCTCCCATTGATATTTTGATTACTAGTACCAACTAATCCCATGTAAATCCTATATGGAAGATGCATTAAGAAGTAAATGATTGTACCTGATTACCTTGGGAAAAGAACTAGAACTGACTGATGATGAAAAGAAAGTCAAATTGGCTAATACGTGTATGAAGCACGTTGACTAATGAAAATGTCCATCTATCCTTATTTAAGGTTTCACCTTCAAGGAATTGATGCTCTTGATGCATCTTGGACCAAGCTTGAAGTTGTATTTGGTAAAAAAAATATTACTCGATCCCACCAAATAGAAAATCAGTTAATGAATCTAAGTCTTAACGATTTTTCTTGCATTGAAGATTATTGATCTAAGTTCAAAACACTTATACTTTTATGTATACACTACAAAATAGATGTGAAGGAAGACCGATGCATCTATATTATTTTCTCTAAGATTGGTAGTGTATATTTCATCTTTGTATGTACCTTTTATGCCACTAGATATGCTCTAGCAAGTGCCTATAAAGATCCCACTCTTGAATCTTTTTGTGATTCTTTGATTAGAGAGAAAAATAAACTTGTGCAAATTAGAGTGATAAAAAATGCAAATATCTCCAACAAAGCCTTAGTATCTCAATAGAGATATAAATCCAAGAATCCCAAGAAACAACATCCTCGCCACAACATTAATAAAAACAAGGGTCCCAAACCCTTTAAGTCATCTTCTTCTCCTAATGGTGACAAGAAAAATATAAAAGTAAGAAGACTGACAGACATTGCAACTTTAGTGGGAAATATGATCATGTGGAGTCCAAATGTTCTAAGAATATGGAATATTTCAAAGCAGTGATGAAGAAGCACAACATCAATATTGATTCTTCTTCTTCTCATGGACATGCACTTTCTACTTCTGGTTTCTACTTCAATGCAACTTCTACTTATTCTAATGATGAGTGGCTTATTGATTCTAGAGAATATTATCATATGGATAAGGATAAAACCATATTTTCTTCTCTAAATGAATGTGTTAATATATATAGACACTTAGGAATTAGTTAATATCAACTTGGTCTAATGTGTCATTAGGTAAAAGTGTGTTTCTTTACTATGAATTAATATGTATTTTTAGTTAGGTAATTCGATGGTCATGATATTTTCCCAACGTAAAGTGATATGATGACTCATACGGATCTAGGTGGATATCGATGGCCACCCACCTTTTCCAAATGGCTCAAAACGACTTTCTGGCAATTTTGGCAATTTACTATTTTTAGCAGGTTTTAACTTCTGAGGCCATTTTGAGGGCCCAAATGAAGGTTTTTCTATATCGAGGTTCTCAATGATAGTCGAAGGCATGATTGAGCCCCCAAAATGAATATCCTTGATGATACCTTTCCAACGAGCTATCACACGCCTAAAATGGAGATCGTATGCAAAAGTTACGACCCCGGGAAGTTGATGTACTCACTTACCCAAACGGGGCCCACATGACTTTTGGTGCTTCATCTCCCAGGGTTAGGTTTTTGGATGTCTAGGGTTTTTGGAATTCCTTATTATTGTAAAAAGGCCTTCAAATACTCATTGTAATCATCTTCTTGCGAATGCGAGTAGCCGTCACATCTCTTCTCATAGATAAGCTGCCACCATTCTAGCGAGTCTTCCACTCTGTCTTTTTACAATCTCTGTACATTTCTTTCATTTATAGAAATCATGTATTACTGTATATATTTGTTTATGGTTGCATCTCCGATACATTTATATTATATTATTGAATATCTGCAATATCTCTGTGCATTTCTTTATTATATCTCCGATCTCATTTCGTGTCGAAAATAATCCAGATCAATAGTATCATAGCAGGCTTCTCTTGATCATTTTTTTCAGTGCATGTCCTCGAAGAGGTCCGAGTATAGAAAGTTGGGTCTCAATCTTGTCTCTCTTGAAGACAATCACTCTCGCACACCCAAGAAACCCTCAATGGTGGAAGAAAAGAAAAACGATGGAGAAGACGATCCTATCAATATGTTGCTTGAGAAAGATCTCATGCGACAGAGGGATGAAATGATGGACAATTTTACCCACATCCTTCAACGCCTGTCGATAGAATCAGGTGCATCTTCATCAAGCGACCACTTTGGAGGAACCTCACCTTTCAAGGTACAATTTAATTTTGATATTCCTGTATTTGAAGGACAGATAGATGCAGAAGCCCTAGAAAAATGGTTAACTCTGCTGGAAGGTTATTTCTCTTTTCACAATTTTTCTGACAAAGAAAAGATCACCTTTGCACTCCTTAAATCTCTCCCTCATGTCAAACATTGGTGGGAAACTTACTGGGAGAAAAGTTCCATAGAGGAGTCTGGAATATATGGGGCCGATCCCACTTGGGATTTTTTTGTGGATACGGTAAAAGAACAGTATTACCCTGTTGGCAACTATGAGGACCAGTACATGAGATGGACCACATTGTGGTAAGAGAGGGGACAAGTAGTTCCAGAGTTCACCAATACCTTCCATACCTTGTGCACTAAGATGGGTATCAAAGATTCCGAGCGACATTTGGTTCTGAAATACCGTGGGGCTCTACACAGATACATCCAAACTGAAATGGATTTTTTGGAAATCTCATCACTCGGTGATGCTTATCAATATGCTGTTAAAATTGAGTAGAAATTTAAGCACCAGAAAAAATGGGAATTCGGGTCTACAAATCCGCAACAACCAAAGTACGACAAAGATGGCCCTAACAACCAGTCTCCTGAAAACCAGTTCAAGACACAAGAAAAGAAGGGTCTCGGGAAGACAAAGAAGGACGCCGAAAAATGGTGCGAGTTCCACAAAAGCCCCTGGCACAACACCGATGAATGTCACTCAAAATAGTCATTGGTGGTCGAGATCAAAGAGAAAGAGCCAAACCCTGATTCAGAATTTGATTCTAAAAATAATGGTAAAGGACAGATCATTGACGCAGACCCCACTACTATTGTCGTGACCACAACAATTCAACAAGAAGAACCAACAGATCTTGAAGAGGGGGAGCACCTTTTTCATTCATAGATGTGGGTGAAGGGGACCCCACTGCATTTTATTGTTGATAGCAGAATCCAGAAGAACCTCATCTCAGCAGAGGTCATCAAACAGTTGGGATTGTCGAAAACACCACACTTGCAACCATACAACAGCAGGTGGCTTCGGCAAGGATGAGATCTCTGTGTCAACCAACAGTGTCGATTGTCATACAGCATCCAACCCTTCAAGGATGAGGTATTATGTGATGTTGCCCCACTGGATGTCTGTGATGTTCTCTTGGGCCAACCATATATGTGGAGATGCCATGTTGTTTATGAGTCTCAACCTCGTAGTGTCATTGTTACTTTGGGGGGTCATCTCTACAGAATACTAGAGGTATTTCCGACTACTATTCCACCTAAAAAGTGTCACAAGGTAGTATCTCATACTGCAAAATTCAGCTTCTTCGCAATCTATTCAAAAGGAGAACAAAAGGACACTGCAACCACTACAGCCTTGCCCCAAGCACCTTCTATCCAATAGAAGCAGGTCGACAAGGCTGCAGCAAAGTGCAAAGATTCCTTCTGCACATCGTCCTCTCATGTATCTCGACTTGTTGAGAAGCCTCAACCGCAACAGGTTCGTGACAAATTTCCACAAACTAAGCAGTGCGACGTCTCCAGCAAGACAAGCAACTCACCAAGATGCAGATTCAACAAATGCTTTTCCCTCTCCCCCGGGAACTCAACACAATGGATACCATTGCTTCCTAAGGAGGGAGGATTGATCCAGGTGGATATCGGTGGCCACCCACCCTTTCCAAATGGCTCAAAATGGCTTTCTGGCAATTTTGACAATTTACTATTTTTAGCAGGTTTTAATTTCTAGGGACATTTTGAGGGCCCAAATGAAGGTTTTTCAAGATCTAGGTTCTCAATGATAGCCAAAGGAATTATTGATCCCCCAAAATGAATATCCTCGATGATACCTTTCCAACGAGCTATCACACACCTAAAATGGAGATTGTATGCAAAAGTTACGACCCCGGGAAATTGATGTACTCACTTACCCAAACGAGGCCCACATGGCTTTTGGCGCTTCATCTCCCAGGGTTAGGTTTTTGGATGTCTAGGGTTTTTGTCATTCCTTCTTATTGTAAAAAGGCCTTCAGAGACTCATTGTAATCATCTTCTTGAGAATGCGAGTAGTCTTCACATCTCTTCTCGGAGATAAGCTACCACCATTCTAGTGAGTCTTCCACTCTTTATTTTTACAGTCTCTGTACATTTCTTTCATTAATAGAAATCGTGTATTACTGTATATCTTTGTTTATGGTTTCATCTCCGATACATGTCTGTTATATTATTGAATATATGCGATATCTCTATGCATTTCTTTATTATATCTTCGATCTCATTTCGTGTCAAAAATAATCCGGATCACATATTCTCTTCAATATTAACGACTACATTGATATATGGATTATCACCCAATTGGTCCATGATCTCTATTTTAATATCATTGAGGATCATTTGTTGATGATCGATTGCGAGAAAATATCTTGTAAATATCTTTGTAATATTTTCTTTTTCATTAATAAATTGTTCCAAGTTGCCACATTGGTTGGGGTCATGGATGTTTCCCCATAGGGGATTTACAACTTAAAAACATTAATGTGTTGATCTTTGATATGGTTGTGTGAGTGGTTATTCCAGGTGTTTCATCCTCTGTTGGGATACCTATGTTGTCGAACATGGTATGAGAGTGTATTTGAAGACCTACTCTCATTCTAGATCGAGATCTTGAAGTTGTATTGTTGCATCTATAGTTTCTACCATTAGTGTAAATTTCTAGGCCGATAGGACTATTCAATTGCATCCATAATGCTCGTTTTAGTTATGATTTTTTTTTGTTTCATTCGAAAAGGTTTTCATTTTCCCAAGATATAACCATTTCAATCAAATTTAGAGGTATAAGCTTGAATATGCCCTTTTAAATTTTTACAGAGATAATATTTTGTTTTTCATTTTTTATTTCAGTGTTGATACTCTTTTCGATCTGTGTATGTTATTTTCCCTATTCCCTGTGCAATATCAAAATATCAGAAACAATGTGGAAAAGGTTTTTTTATCTGGGTATGCTTTTTGTCGTGCACTCTATGCAATCTCGGTAAATCAGAAACAGAGGGAAAGTTTTCATTTTCCAGGTAAGATGACCTAGATCTAACCCTTTTTGTTGTCGAGAAGAGAAATTTTTTTGTGTGTGAATGAATGAAAAGAAGTTTTAATTCAGCATGCACCCTAAAAACATGTTGGACAATTGGTTTTCATTGATGTTGTTGGACAATTGGTTGTCATTGTTGTCAACAAGCAGTGGTTGTCATCGATGTCAACATATGTGATGGGTGTATTCAGAGAAGTTTCTAAAGTGGTCCCCTTATGGCGTATCTCTAAGCATGTCCCTCAAGAGAAGATGCTTTGAAGAAGTCTACAAGAAACCCATAGGTGTGTTCATGAATCCCAAAGTTGTTTGAGGAATAATGACATGAAGGATAGTGTAAATGCAGGTAACACACTCATATATGGATATTCTGCATCATTTCATTTCCAATGGTAGGTGTAACATCATGTAGTTCCTCAAGGTTGAGGATTTATGAGGTCATGAAGTTGGAATCCCCAAATATGTCTTAAGAATCCCCTAAATGATTACAATTCATTAATGAAAGGGTAAAGTGGTTGTAACAAGAAAGTTCAAGAAGCCCTAAAGCTAAGCAAAGAGATTGCTAAGAAAAATTATATATACATCTCAAGAAGTCTCTAATAAGTACATTCACAAAAAATATCATTTGAATATATTTTGTGTGAGCAAGTGATGTTTTGGCGAGTTTGTGATGGCAAAATCTGAGGCAATAAAAGAGTGAGAAGTGAGAGAGTTTTGGGATTGCATAGAAGAGTTAGTTTTTCTAAGAAAACCCTATTTTGGATTACCCTCACGAGTCAGATAGATAATGTCTCGTGAGGCACCCCCGCAGGTTGTCTAGGGCTTGTCATGCAAGGCCCCTATAGACAACATGTCTTAGTCCCGCGAGGCTAAGATAAATTTAGGAAAGGATTCATGTGACAGGTTTCTAAGGCTAAGGAAGGTCTGTATGTTTGTTATCTGATGCAGAAAAGTTGTTAAATGATCTAATGTATATTTATGTGTTAGTTTGAGGGTTACATGTTTATGTTGTTATGGTATATTCTTGAGGCACGTCATGGTAGTGATTTTGCATGATACACCTTTGTGATGGTATGATACAGTGTTAGAGGAACATCTTGGATACTTGGAATATGGTTTGATGGTATCTCTTGGTACATGGTTTATGGATGTTGGCACATGCTTTGAGGTACATCTTGGTTACTTGTTGATGATGTGATGGTCATGCCTTGGTATCTTGTTGAGGCATTGGTATATGTTTGAGGCACATATTTGGTGAATGGTATGAGGTATATTCTTAGTACATGTATGAAGTGCATGTCTCAGTGATGTTGGTACATGTTGATGTACACCTTAGTGATGTTACGGTACATTGATTAGTAGCACATATTGGCTATATTGGTATCTTGGTATTGTGACTATCTTGGTTATGCTTGAGGCACTTCATTGATGATATATTATGATGTACGTGATATGTTACACGGTTGATGTACTTGGTACGATACATGGTTGATGCATGAGATGGTATATGGTTGATGTACATGTTAGATGGTTGTGGTACATGGTTGATGTACATGATTTGGTGATGGTTTTGTTATCCATGTGAGTGGATATGGTTATAGTTGGTTGATGATGGTATATCAATGACGATGACACTAACAGTGATAGGTTGGATGATTGGTTGATCATTAGTGACACGTTTATGTGACAATGGTAGTTATAGGTTGATGTGACAATGATAGTGAAAGGTTGGTTGATGTGACAATGACAGGTTGGTTGATGTATCAGTGACAGTGATAGTGACAGTGGAACTTACAGTTTGATCAGTGTTAGTGAAATTTTGAGTCTACAGGATGGGGCTGTAGGATGAGGCAAGGAAAGGGGGTTGTAACCTCCTTCCAATTGGTGTCATAGAACTCAGGGAGTTGGAGCTTCCTTTAGGTTGGCTCATGTAAATCAGGGGTTCGTAGCCTCCTTCCGGTTGGTGTTGGAGAACTTAGGGAGTTGGTGATTCCTTCATGTAGGTTCTTGTAAACCAGGGGGTCGTATATTGCATCTGGTTGGTGCCGAAGAACTCAGGGAGTTGGTGCTTCCTTCAGGTTGGTGCCTTTAAATCAGGGGGTTGGTGCCTCCTTCTATTTGGTGATGGATAATTTGGAAGTTGGTGCTTCCTATTGTTGGTCACTATAATTGCTTAATCAATTCAAACAATCAAGTGATACATAAATTGTCAACCCAGGGAAGTCTGTTTATTTCAAAGATAACCACGCACTATATATGCTCAATTCCAAAAGCAACTTAGAGTTGTAGTAAAGGAAACTATATTAATCACACCTGCCTTGAATGAACTGAAGTTCTAACTTAAATTACAGGAAAGTAACCTACCTATTGCATATCTTAAAGATTAATCTAAAGAATCCTTGATTACATTAAAATAACATTTGCAACAGGAAAGAACAACTATTCTGTAACCAGAGAACGGGGCCCTTACTCTCAATCAGAGACTTCAGCACCTCATTTCTGATTAGCACTCTTTCATGAAAACAGTAATGCAGAGAAGGATAACTCTATCTAGTAGAGAACAAGGCCATCTAATTCCTTCCTTTCTAAGCAGGAACACTTAGCCCTATTTCTGATTAGCACACTTGTGAAAAATAACTGACATCTATAGAGAACAGGACCTTCTGATCCCTTCCTTTCTAAGAAGGAACCCTTAACCCAGTCTCTGGCTAGCACACTTGCAGAAATAATTGAAATCTATAGAGAATAGGATATTCTGATCCCTTCCTTTCTGAGCAAGAACCCTTAATCCAGTCTCTGGCTAGCACACTTGCAGAAATAATTGAAATCTATAGAGAACAAGATATTCTAATCCCTTCCTTTCTGAGTAGGAACCCTTGACCTATTCTCTGGCTAGCACACTTGCAGAAGTAATTGAGATCTATAGAGAACAAGATATTTTGATCCCTTCCTTTCTGAGCAGGAACCCTTAACCTAGTCTCTGGCTAGCACACTTGCAGCAGTAATTGAAATCTACAGAGAACAGGATACTCTGATCCCTTCCTTTCTGAGCAAGAACCCTTAACCCAGTCTCTGGCTAGCACACTTGCAACAGTAATTGAAATCTACAGAGAATAGGATATTCTGATCCCTTCCTTTCTGAGAAGGAACCCTTAACCCAGTCTCTGGCTAGCCTCATAAAACCATCACACAAGATTACTAATAAAAAGAATTATGAACTTTGTGAAAATAGTGTAACATTCAATAAACTAAAGTTCTTAACAAGACATAGTTCAATAGTGTTTCAACAAAGAAGAATTCATTAAAAGTAGTGTTTCAGCAGATGAAAGTTAATCAAGGCATAAACAAAAATTACACTAACACACTCTAAAACTAACGGGTGAATCTTGTGAAGAAGGTGGGCCCTCCCTTCTCACAAGATTCCCCTGAATCGAGAAAGCTAGAGAAGGATACTCAAAGCAGTGTTTTATTCATCTCTCAAAATATCATATTACAATCTGGAAATGAAATATGTCCCTCTCTCTTGAAGCTTTCTTAATACATAAAACTTCGATCCCTCGAATGATGATTTCCTCTTATTTAAAGAGGGAACCCCTTCGATACAATTGATCAAAAATTACAATGTGTATTTGAGTCCTATCTTTAGTCGGATCTACTTTCTAAACCAGAATAGGATGTCCTAGTCTCGTGCAATAGAATGCTATTACAGGTGTTGAATGAGGTATTGTTGTTACGACTAGAGTAACAACTTCTTCTTGTTGTTGCTGATGATGTTTCAACGTCGCAATTCGCGGGTTGTTTCAGCCACATGAATTGCGCTCTTGACTGTGTCGGCATTCTTATGTAGGAGCGATGGTTGGTGCTTCGAGTTGTTGTTGACCGCTGAATGTGTAACAAATTCCTTTGTGTTTCAGCATCGTCGGTCCTGGCGGCTTCCTCTATGTTTCAGCATCGTCGGTCCTGGGCAGCTTCCTCTGTGTTTCAGCATCTGCGACTCTGAATTGTGTAACAACTCCGTGTTTCAGCATCTGCGACCCTGGACTGTGTAACAGCTCTGTGTTTCAGCATCTGCGACCATGGACTGTGTAACAACTCTATGTTTCAGCAACAGGACTCAAATGTTAATCTGCAGTTAGAACACTTATACATTTCTAATCAATGGTTTAAGTACGAGAGTGATGTAAAATATTATGCAAAATAGATTAAACATATAGTAATGAGAAGGGACGTTGTATACCTTTGGGGTGATCAGATAAAGTGATAATATGAGTTTAAATATGGGTGATCAAGAGTGTAATAGTGGCAAAAAGTATAGGCAAAAAGGTACATTGTGTGGTCCTAACATCCCCCCCAACTCAAGGTGTTGCGTGTCCTCAGGCAACTCACTCTGAATCAGAGTCTGGATACCGACTCTGAGCATGTAAGTTACTCAAGCAGTAACTGTGGGAGGTACTGTCCGTTGGCATTCTAAACCCTTGGACCTGCTGTAATCTTTTCCATGCTGTTGTTTCTTCCTTCTTAGGTAGCTTATAACTGATTTGATACATTTCTATTGGCAACCAGAGGATAGGAAAATAAAACCAGTACCCTATCTAGTTTTCAACACAATGTCGAACACACTGGATGTAGTTAGGTATCCTGGAAATTGCTACCTCTAGGTTGGCAAGGCCAAAAGGATTGTGTTCTTATCTCTTCTCCGTGGATTGCTGCCAAAACAGGTTATTTTCCTGGAGGGCAGGAATCTCTATGGATCTGATGATGTGTTGACAATCCTGGAGCACTTCTGATTGTAGTTGTTGAACACGTTCAGTCACCCCTGGTTGTTTTAAGAACTCATAATATTCTGTGATAAAGGAAGCTGCCTTCTGTGGTTCTGGTCTAATCCAAAGGAGGCAATTATCTTCATTGTGCTTAGCAGCCAAAAATTCATCTTGCCACAAAATCTAATTATAGAGAAAGGAAGTGAATGCTCTAATTTGGATGTCCCCAACAAGGGGATTTATGTTTAGCAACCTGTTCTCGGGAATGGCCTCATTATGAAAGTATGTCTCATAGAGGAGGTGTTGATCCCTAGTAGAGGCTGCTACAAAAGTTTTGACAAAATCTATTGGGTGTAGTACTGCATGGGGTTTACCTTCTATAATGGATTTGATCTAAAACCATGTGAGTCGCTCCATAAGGAATAAGGAGTAGTTGCAGGATGGATTTCTTGTGGCTAGTAGCTTCTGTACCAAATCAAATACCAGGGCCAATCTGCCTTTCAATTCTTTGGTCTGCTTCTTAAGATCACGAGCTTCCTGGCGTGTCTGCTCTAATGCTTCCCAATTTGAGTAAGTATGATTTATCCAGATTTGTCTGTGCACTTGCAGGTTTTTGGCTTGTGTTTCAGCATACTCTTTCTTCCATTTTTGTATTGTTTCCTGCTCATCCCATAGCTGAGTCTGTGTTTCAGTGTTGGAAGTAGTGGGATGAGGTAAGGTTTGAGCAGATTGTTCCCTAAAAGTGGAGAGATTGATCTGGTTGGGAGGTGTAAATTCCTCCATAGGCATTGTCTGTACAGCCTTGTTGACAAAGGTGGGGGCTTCTTTTGTTGCAATGCAGGGCTCAGTCTTAATCTTGAGAGGGCCTGCTGGTTCTTGTGTTGCAGCAGGTTCTTCCTTGACTACAAAAGGTGAAGGAGTAGGGGTTGCTCTTGGCACTGGGACTTGAATTACCTTATAGCCTACTTGATGGTAAATCTCCCCACATTGGCAACACATATATTCTTTACACCGGTTCTCTGTAGTTTCCTCTGACAAGGTTGCTATATGGCCTAAGGTGTACAAATTTAGTTCCTTTTCATATGCTTCCTTTGCCCTGGCTAGTTCCTCCTTATATGCTTCTAGTTCTGACTTTAAAAACTCGTTTTCCTGCAAGACAGATGCCATTGTTGCTTCTGGTTGTTGGGAAGGAGTTGCAGGAATGGTAGCTGCTCCTTGTGTTTCAGCTTCTTGGTGTAGGAAAAGTAAAGTTGCAGCACCCTGAACCTCTAATTCCTATATATCAATTTCAATGTCAGCGGATGGTTCTTGTGTTTCAGCCACTGAATGGGTAGTTGGTTTTTTAGCTACTTTGCTTAAGGAGGGTAGTGTTGCAGCATTCCGGGCCTCTGATTCCTATAATTCAATTTCAATATCAGTGGTTGGTTCTTGTGTTTCAGCCACTGGATGGGTAGCTGGTTCTTGTGTTTCAGCTACTTTATTTGAAACAAATGATGTCTGGGCATCTGGTTCCTGTAACTCAATTCCAATATCAGCGGCTGGTTCTTGTGTTTCAGCCGTAGATGTTTCTTGTGTTTCAACTATGGCTGGTTCTTGTGTTTCAGCCACTGAGTGGGTAGATGGTTCTTGTGTTTCAACTACTTTATTTGAGACAGATGATGTCGCAGCATCCTGGGCATCTGGTTCTTGTGTTTCAGTGTCCGTGGTTGGAATAGGCAAAGATCCCGGGATTGGGGAGGTTGGAGGTGTATGGGGTATCAGTCGAATCGGTGGGGGATCTAGGGTAGTGGTCATAAAAGGTGGCCTTGTTGAGGCTCTTGTTCACTTTTTTTGTAAGAAGGGTGGAAAGAGGGGAGTTTGTTTTTGTTTTCGTGAAGGTCTTTCTTCAATGATGGGGCAGGGGGAATTATCTGGTTCAGAGTCATCACTAAGAATATGAAGGGCGGGGGTGGATGATTCTGGTAAGGTATGCGGCGGATTTGGTATGGTAGGGGAATTGATTGGACTGGTTGGTTCTATGGGCGGGCTATTGGGTACTTCGGGGGAGTCTGGGGGGTTTTGTGGTTGCTGCTCCTGGGGATTTTCAGGAATTTCGGCAGCTGCTTGGGGGTTTATGGGTGGGTTATTTAGTGGATGGTTTTGTTGAGAAAAACCCCTTTGGATGAGCAATTGGACAAGATGGTGGTGGGTGAGTGAAAGGGTGGGATCTTTATCCTTTCTACAATAGTGTGCCATATTTTTCAGACAACCCAACAAATAATAGGGAATATTGACCCATCTATTATGCCTTAAATGAGATAGTAGAAGAAAGTCGTGCTGATAAACTACCTAGTATCGGCCCTCGCAGGTCAGGTAATGTTTGATGAATATTGCAACTTCCGGCCATGGGGGTGGCAATGAGCTGAGTTGAACGCCTCTGCCTTTAAGTTCAATTCGTTCTTCTGGCAAGAAGAAGTTTTGCTGAACATTCTGAATGATATGTTTTTGGCTAAACATGCGAGTGTCATCGATAGGGAGGCCTGAGACCTCTGCTATATCTTCTTCTGTTACTGAAATTCAAACCCCTTCGATGGCGGAATGGTCCTTTTGAAGGTTTAGGGCGAATTGCAGGACCTGTTGTTCATTATACCATTGGAGTCTCTGAAAGTAACTAAGCCATCCTGCCTGCTGAAAGATTTGATAAGCTATTGGATAATGTTCTAACAGTGTTGTGGTGGCAGGCTCATTCCGTATGACATATCCTCCCATGGATACTAGCTCGGTAAGATACAGCGTCAAGAGTTTGAGTATCAACTTCTGTGCAGAGTGAGTTTTTCGAGCGACGTTATGCAAGAATGGTGGTCAAATGCACGAAAGGGTGGTGAAATAGGGATGGCAGTGGTGAATGTGTGTGAAATGATGGTATCATGGATTTGATGTGTCCTCCCCTCCCATCAAGTGCAGCTAGTAATGATTGCACTTGAATGGTCATAATGACTTAGAATCTTCTCATTAACTATAGCCTAACTGAGTTACATAAAATTTACATACCTCGCCTTATCGTTTGATTTGTTCTGCAAACAAAATATCATGCCTGTCTATGGTAGTCCTGTCATGGCGGAGATTTTTGATCTAATAGATGAATTGTGTCGAGGATTTGCTTACTGGAAGGACGAACTATAATATGAAGGCGTAAAAGCTTGCTGACAGATGATGATGAAAGACTGGTGTTTCAGCAGCAGAGAAGAACGAAACAATTGTTGGACGGTGTTGTTTCGATGATGAGAAACTGTGAAGAACTGTTGAAAAATGGTGTTTTAGCATCAGAGGAAATTCAAAAAGTGTTGAACGGTGGTGTTTCAGCATCGGAAGAAAGTCAACAGTGGTGTTTCAGCATCAGAGGAAAGTCAAAAAGTGTTGAACGGTGGTGTTTCATCAATGGAAACGAACAGGCGAAACAATTGTTGGACGATGTTGTTTCGTTGATGAAGAATGGTGAGGAAATGGCAAATTGTAGTGTTTTGGGAGTAGGAAGAATAAAAAGTGTTGAACAGTGGTGTTTCAGCATCGGGGAAAAAAATGATGAAGAGTTGTTGGCAATGCTGTTTTAGCAACAGAAAAGAAAAGGTGAAACAATTGTTGGACGATGTTGTTTTGTTGATGAAGAATGGTGAGGAAATGGTAGACTGTAGTGTTCTGGGAGGGGTAAGAGTAAAAAGTGTTGAACAGTGTAGTTTCAACATCAAGGAAAAAAATGATGAAGAGTTGTTGGCAATGGTGTTTCAGCAACAGAAAAGAAAATTCAAAAGTGTTGAAGGGTAGTGTTTCAGCATCGGAGGTAAGTCAAGAGTGCTGAAACAGTGGTGTTTCAGCATCAGAAGAAAGTCAACAGTGTTGAACAGTGGTGTTTCAGTATCGGAAGAAATTCAACAATGTTGAACAGTGGTGTTTCAGCATCGGGAAAACTTGTCTCTTTGAAGTAGGATCGCCCTTTCCTAGTGGCCTGAGCTTCGATCAAGAATCTGCAAAAATCGACTGTAGCATGGTATTTCTTGATAGGGATTGTTAGTAAATAAAATATAATCTAATCTAATACTAAAGAAAATTAACTCAAAAGAATTAATTGCTATTAGGGGTAGAAACCCCCTCAACGAAGAGGAAATGGGCGTCTGCCATGCATGTGCCCTTAAAATCTTCTTTAGAAATTGGTCGCTAGTACACACGGAGCCGATGACCATTTACAAGTAACGGGGTTTTGGAGTCATCGATTGTGAGGAGCCTTACTGTTCCGTTGGGGAAAACTGTGTCTACTTCGTAAGGTCTAAGCCATCTTGTACGCAGTTTCCCTTGAAATTCTTTGAACTAGGAATCAAACAGTAAGGCCCAATTACCTTTTTGGAAATGCTTGTTCTTGATATTTTTGTCATGCCATTTTGATCTTTGCTGTTGAATTATGGTTGTTTGCTGAATGGAATCTAGTCTTTTCTCCTCCAGTTCATTAAGCTACTCTAACCTGGTTGTCTGTGCATCGGTTAAATCAAGGTTGACAACTAAAGAAGTCCTTAAGGTTTTTATCTCAAATTCCATGGGAAAGACAACACTTTTTCCATAAACTAATTCATAGGGAGAAAATCCTGTAGTATTTCTCCAGGTAGTTCTGTAGGCCCATAGTGCTTCAGGGAGCCTGTAGGACCAATCCTTTCTACTTTCCTTCACTTTTTTTGTGAGAATGGCTTCTATTACTTTGTTTGTGCTTTCCACCTATCCATTGGCTTGGGGGTGGTATGCTGTAGTCATTCTCTGCTGAATATGATATTTCTGAAGGGTGGCTTTGAACCCATGAGAAGTGAAAGGAGGTCCTCCATCTGTAACTAATTCTCTTGGAATTCCAAATCTGGTGAAGATGTCTTTAAATAAGAAATATATAACTGCTTCTTCAGTCGCTCTATGGAGTGCCTTGGCTTCCACCCATTTAGTCATGTAGTCTGTGCAGACCATTATATAAACTTTTTGATTGGATGGAGGGTTGATGGGTCCTATGAAGTCTAAGGCCCATCTTTCAAATGGTTCAAGTACTACCTGGGGGTTTAATGACATTTCATCTCTATGATTAGGTTGGCCTACTCTTTGGCAGCTATCACAGGCCTGGACATATTTCTTTGCATCTTTGAAGAGTGAGGGCCAATAGTACCCCATCCTGAGAATTTTATGTGTTGTCCTCTTATCAGCAAAATGCCCTCCACAAGGGCCATCATGACAAGCTTTCAATAGATCATACACCTCATCTTCTCTAATACACCTTTGAATTTCTTGATCAGCTCCTGTATGGAAAAGGTACCCACTTATCCAACTATACTGAGC